>CAUYQV010139965.1:0-20646 GCA_963574575.1 Galagoides demidoff | reverse complement strand
TTTTTTTTTTTTTTTTTTGAGACAGAGCCTCAAGCTATTCCCCTGGGTAGAGTGCCATGGCATCACAGCTCATAGCAACCTCCAACTCCTGGGCTCAAGTGAGTCTCCTGCCTCCGCCTCCCAAGTAGCTGGGACCACAGGTGCCTGCCACAACGCCTGGCCATTTTTTTTTTTTTTTGGTTGCAGCCATCTTGTTTGGCGGGCCCCGGCTGGGGATTCGAACCCGCCACCTTAGGTGTATGTGGCTGGCGCCTTAGCCGATTGAGCCACAGGCGCTAAGCCGATGGAGTATATTTTAAGATACATATGACTAAAGGAAAGGTAAGCATAAGAGTGGCAGAATAATGTACATAGATTATATGTGTTCTGAAAAATAGAAATAAAACAAATAAAAATGGGAGAAGGAAGGAATATAGGTAGAAAGGGGAGAATAGAATAAGATTGTCACAAAATTAGTAAATAATGGGCATTACAAGAGTCATTAAAAGCTGTGGCTCAGTGAGTAGGGCGCTGACCCCATGTACCGAGGGTGGCGGGTTCAAACCCGACCCCAGCCAAACTACAACAACAAAATAGCCGGGTGTTGTGGCAGGCGCCTGTAGTCCCAGCTACTTGGGAGGCTGAGGCAAGAGAATTGACTAAGCCCAGGAGTTGGAGGTTGCTGTGAGCTGTGATGCCACAGAAGTCTACCAAGGGTGACAAAGTGAGACTCTGTCTCTAAAAAAAAAAAAAGCAAATAAGGGAAAAAGAAGGCTAAGGACATCATTAAAAGTATTAGTAGAAAAATAACCACTAAGACAAAAATACAAATTCACCTAAATAGGAAAAAAAGCAAAGCAGTCACAGAGTGAAGATCACATAATAGAAACAATAAAAATAAATATAAAATAATATGACAGATTTGAAAGTAAATATGTAAGTAATATAGCAACATTCACAAGTGAGCTGAAACACACCTAATAAAAGGAAAATGCATTTAGATTGGCTTTCTAGCAAAAGCATAACTCTTTCCTGTATACAAGAGACATAACTGAAGCAAAAGGATTCAGATAGGTTACAATTAGTAGGATGAATGAAAGACATACAAGGCTGCTCTTAGCAGTGTTAATTGTTAAGACCCACCAGCTACCAAAATGCTCCTCAGAAATAGAATGAATAAATATAAATTGTAGTATGTTCATACAGTGAAATACTGCTGTATACAAAGAGAATGTAAGAATTAGAATTGCATATAGCAACATGGATCAGTCTCCTAATCATAATAGTGAGTGAAAGAGGCACAAAACAAGAGCACATAGTGTATGATTCCATTTATGTGAAGTGTAAAAACTCGTCTGTGGTGATAGTTAGTAATCAGGATGTTGGTCACCCTTGGGGAAGGGTAATGACCAGAAGGGGACTCAAAGGACTTCCTGGACTGCTGATGATGCTCTGTTTCTTAATCTGGTTGGGGGTTGCACGGTTTTGTTTACTTTGTGAGAATTCTTTAAATTGGATACTTAAGAGTTGTGTTCCTTTCTCTATGTATGTTACATTTTAATAAAAGGCTTACATTTAAATATATAAACTGCTTACAATAAAAGATAAGAAGTGGGGTGAAGTCCCATGGAGTCATCAGAGAGAGTGATTTTTACTTCCAATTAATATGAACACTGCCTCTAGCTTCTCAAAGGCCATTTCCTTTTCTTTATCATATTTAAAGGTTGCTCCCTAGATATTTTTTTTTGGCCATCCCAGAATTATAAACAGAGTCCAGAAAAACAGGATAGAGAATTTAGAAGTCGACCTAAATACACATAGGAATTTGGCATTGAGTAAATCATGGCATTTCAAATTGGTAGGATGAGACAACTAGGTAGCCATTTGGGAAAGAATTAAATGAGATCCCTATCTTCCTCCTTATAGGAAAGGAAATTTTATATTGATTAAAATATACTTGTGCCAAGTGAAACTAAAAAATATTAAAATAAAACATGGGACTATTTTTAAAAACTATGGATCTACTCTAAGCATGACAAAAAATTTCAAGCTATGGAAGAAAATATTAATAAATTTTAGAAGTTGGCTCGGCGCCTGTGGCTCAGGCGGCTAAGGCGCCAGCCACATACACCTAAGGCGGCAGGTTTGAATCCCTAGCCCGGGCCGCCAAACAACAATGATGGCTGCAACCAAAAAATGGCTGGGCATTGTGGTGGGTGCCTGTGGTCCCAGCTACTTGGGAGGCTGAGACAGGAGACTCACTTGAGCCCAGGAGTTGGAGGTTACTATGAGCTGTGATGCCATGGCACTCTACCCAGGGGAGTAACTTGAGGCTCTGTCTCCAAAAAAATAAATAAATAAGTAAATTTTAGAAGTTCTTCATGGTTTAAAAAAAATCATGAAGCCAAAAGATGAACTTGAAAAAATATTTGCGGCACATAAGAAAAGATTAATTTCCTTTATAGATAGAAGTGTTCACAAAGTGAACCAGAAGTCAAAAAAGATTAGTAATCCAAAAGAAAAAATAAGCAAAGAACATGAACTGTTATTATAAACAAAGATTTAATTGCAGCATGCAAGTACAACATACAAGGAAATGAATGATGATGAAATCTCACTCATAACAGAGGAATACAAATTAAATTACAACTACAATGTGTGATCATGTTTTACATATTAGATAAAAATACTTGCAAAGAAAAAAGAAAAGAAAGCTAATACAGTGCATTCTTGGGGTACAGAGCAGCAGGAAGTCTCAAACATTGTTGCTTGGGCAGTGTCAGAATTTTACATGCACCCTTTGACTGATGGGTTCCCTTACAGGATTTTATTCTACAGATATACCTACACCTGTGTCCAGTACAGCATTGTCTAGGATGGCAAAAATTGGAAACAATGACCGGGATTATCAGAAAGGGAATGGATGAATAAATGAAAGCATAGCTATCCAGTGGAATGCAATAAAAGAAAGAAGTGGCAGATGAAGACGCACGAGCATGAATAATCTCCAAGATACACTGTTATACTAAAAAAGGAAAAACCATGGTATATGAGCCACGTTTCAAAGGGGAAGGCACCCATGCACAGAAGCTTGTGTACACATAGGCTATTTCTGGAAGGACATATAAGAAATAAAGTAACAATGGTTTCTTCAGAGGCATAGAACTTTGGAGCAGGGATGGGATGGGAAGGAAACTTACAGATCATTGTTTACTGTTTTGTATTGTTTGAAAGTGTTTTCCCCAGGTGAATGCATGTTATGCCCATTTAGGAAAACATAAGACAAAACAAATAAAATGAAACCACTTTTGCTGTCCATAGTGATTCTGAGTAAAGATGCTGTTGGCATTTTGAATGCATTTGGGGACTGTTCCGCAGATTATAGGACATTATATTCCTGGTCCTTTGCAGTAATGGCCAGTAGCACTACCCCAGACATTGAGACAATCAAAAAGTACCCCTGTGAATTCTGAACATGCCAGGGTGGGGGCGATGATGCTGCTTGAGTTGGAAAGAATCTAACTTCTCTTGACCAACATGGATGACTGTTATACCTTTACCTAGAAGAAAACTTAAATGAACTTCCTTTCTGTAGCTCATGGTCTTCAGTTCATCACCATGGACTGTATCAGCGACTGGCCAGGGAGCTTAACCACGCAGTGTTGCATCTTCATGGAGAGAAGTCTGGAGCTCAGGCATTGGTTAACAGTGAGCAAGAGTTTAGGAAGTAGGGATTTTGGTTCCCTTTCCTTAAAAAGCCTGGAGGATTGGTTGTATCCTAAATAGAATTGGTCCATTTTTCTGTGGTATGCTTTTTAGCTTTTTTCTAACAACAACAAAAAAAACTCTACCACACAATTCTCTGCCAACAGATTTTCCTGAACTGGAAGGAACAGATGTTTCTGTTGGAAATGGGCATCCCTCTCTCCCTGTACTGTAGTGTGCCCTTCCTCCCAGCCCAGGCCCATGTCACACTCTATTAGTGTTAGGAGGTTCTCTCCTGAGACTCATGGTGAAGACCCTGTAGGACCCTCATCTTCCAGGTCACAGGAGCAGAGAAATGGAGGGTGAGTTGAGATTTCCTTACACAAAGGGAGCGGTGCCCCTGTCCTGTCTGCTTGGCAGTGACCAACTGCTGCTTCTGGCCCTCCTGAAATAGGAGGCAAGGTATGAGACACTAGAGAAACCCAAAGTGTTTAGGATTCTATTGTCTACCAGGGCCTTATAGCCCTGACATACTCGGGGGTTAAAAAAAAATCCAAGTAGAAGTCTTTCTTCTCAGAACATACACAGAAAAAATGCTTTTCTATTTTGAGTACTTTCTTGTGCAGTGCATACCCAGGTGCCTTCTGTGATCAATTATTTTTTTTCTTCAGCCTAAGTGTGCACACTAAAGCATAGGAAATCCCCACCCTTTCCCAACCTTCTAGATTTTCTTCTTCTTTTTCGAAAAACTGGATTTTCTTTCATTCTTTCTCTTTTGGCTTCCCATCCTCTGCTCCCACAAGGAGTGGAGTTCCCAACATTATTCACTGCCTTAAAGCATTCAGGATAGTATACTTGTTGATTAAAAAAAAAAAGCATTTTAAATAATATTAACTCCTTTTTCTAATTAGAAAAACAACATATTTATCATAGACAAACTTAGAAAATAGAGAAAACCAAATGAAGAAAATAATCAAGAAAGATACCTTTCTCTTTAAGCCATCATTTTCTCTCCATCTTTGCAGCCACAAACTCCTGTGTTCCACTTTTTACGTCTTAGCTGTGAGTTGGCACATAGATAGTTGGAAGTCCCTGGAACTTGCTGTGTTCTGAGAGTAGTGAAATACAGCAAGGCAGCTCCTTGGCTTTGCTTTGAAGCCATGCAGAATGGGAGAACGCCCTGCATCCCTGGAGGGCATTTGACTTCTAAGTCCTCTCCCAAGAAGAGTAGTTTCTGGGAGGAATGAGCAAGAGCATTGTGCACTAGACTCTGCAGGAGTCTTTCCTCTCTAAGCCTGGTCAGCTTTTGCTCTGGAACAGGAGAAGAAGATATCTTGGGATTTGTATTTTCTACCAGAATTCAAGCTCTGTCACCCTGACCCTCCCTCTGTGTCCTTGGGTTTTTTAAGTGGAACATCTTTGTTACGAAATATTGGTTGTATTGTTGAATTTTTCAGAGTAGAACTGGGAACCAAAGTGAGGCTCCTTTTTCCTAAAGAAGCTTTCTGGACTTTTGTTCTTTACTTGTTGCTAGCGGATACTGACAGCAAAGAGTAAGTATCGTTTCAATTTCAGACTGACCCTGGAGCCCCACTGAGGACGGTATTGTGTAAGCTCAAAAGAGATTGTCCTAATTTTGATGACCCTCGGGAGTTAAGGTTTCTTGGGGAACTTTTCATTTTTGTAAATATCCTTCTGTGAGTAGTCATGATATTAAAAAATGAGAATTTATCAGCCTTTCCAGTTGATGCCGTTTTTATCATATCAGAATATACAACCAGATGTCAGGTTTGGGAGTGTAGACATTGTGCGGCAAAGAGCTTTGTAGATTTCCCTTGCTCCCAGTTTCATTGATTTTTTATTTTTTTTCTATCCTTTTACTCTGTCAGTCCTGATGCCCTAGTATTTCTTCCTAGCTCTCAGATCAAGAGGTACTTTTGTTCCTAATTCTCCCTCTGAAAATTTGGTATCTTTCAGACCAAGATAGGGAAAAAGGGAAACAGGCTTATTAATAAGTATAGTGGTTAAAAAAAATCTTGTTGAATAACCTCTTCTGTAAAATCCAATTTCTCAGAGAAGAATATGATGTAAAGATTCTTTCTCTTACCTTTCTTGCCTCTTGCCAGACATCTCATCAAGAAGCATATATTCCTGAGCTCTGCTGGCAGCTACCTAATTGATTTCTTTCCTTGCCTTGGCCCCGCTAACTTTCTTCTTTGTCCATTCCGGGGATGGCAGGTGTGGCGAATGGTTCAAAGGCACCGTTAAGAGTGACATTTATGTGGGGATGGGTTCTTTATTATATATCCCCAATCAAGAGGCTCTACTACATTTTTCCTAAAGTTCCCTCTTGGTGCACCAATAGGAGCCTGCTGTGTTTTACCTTGGCTGGGGTTACAACCAATCAATCTTTTTTTTTCTTTCTTGGTCTATCTCTGCAGGGCATAGTAAGTAGTAGGTGCTCAATAAAGATTAGTTGTATTGAAGTAGTTTGAATTAAATATGATTTGTGTGTAATTTTGTATTCAAATAAAGTCTGTTCCCAGTCTGAGTTCCTTTTCAAATTACATACCTACTACTCTGAAGATTGTCATTTCCTGAATTTTCTATTCTTTGTTCCTTTTCACCACTTGGTCCCATTGTTCCAGATTTAGGCATATTGGAAGTGAGACTAGGTGGGTGTGGAAATAATTCTGCTGAATTAAATTGCTCAGGAAGGTGGGGAGATGGCTAAGGTTGTCAGAATCTTTTCTATGGGTTTTAGGGTCAGAAAATGGAAACTGTGGTCGAGCAGAAAGGACAAAAAGTGACAGGCAGACCTTGCTTTGCTTTAAATCTCAATTTGCCATAGTGGTGATGGCAAGTCTTCCAATGTCTGGGTTTAACCTCCACAGAGAACAGCTCGGGTCGGGTAAAGTGGGGTGAGGTGGGGAGACTCTTCCCTGCCAGGGGCCTTTCCAGTGCACTTTAGACCCTCAATAGACCTTTTTTCTTCTGTTTCAGCTCTTGGCACTTGATTTCCTGTGTCCATTCCTGGCACCCCCACCTCATGAAAGTGAAGTGAAAAAGCCATTAGCTTTGTGTCTGCCCTGCTTTTAATCATCTTCCAAAGGCAGCGGCAAGTGCAATCCCAGTTCCTTTCAACCCCTTCCATGTGGGTGTTAAGACCTAGCGGTTTAACTTCGCCTTCTTTATGAAAATGCACATTAGCTATTCAGAGACTTAATCTCCTAATGATTTGTGTGTGTTGGTAAAAAGGAAAAGCCATCATCCCTGCCTGGTATACTCAGATATTCCCTTTGGTACACTGATGGCAGGATTTCAAAAACGAAGGACCATTTAATTTAATTTTGCAGATGGCAGGAGGTACTGCAGGAAAGCTTGGTCACAATATGCCCCCTCCTGGGAGAGTGGCTTCAGTAAATTCAGGTTGCCTGAGGGCCTTAGATGTGAGAAATCGAACCCTCTACCATCTTTCCACCTCTCCACTATTATAAAACATGTTTCTTTTGTTGGGGCAGGGGGGTGAGGAAGGGTGGCAAGGGGGAGTAAAGAAAATTGCCTGGGTTGAAAAGCCAATGACTGATGTGAAACTGTAGTTTGTAGCGATGTTGCTCTGGATGTGTGGATTATAACCAGCTACGGATTAGCCCATTCCCTCTTTAATTGTTTTATGGCCTCATTCTTCTGAAATGACCCCCATGTGGCCTGAAATCTTTTCTGGGGTTTTCCTTAGGCTGGGGACTATGCTTGCTGTTGAAAAATAAATCTACCTCTCTATAAGGCTAGCCTATCTTCTCAGGAGAAGATGGATGAGGAATCTTCTTCTAATTTTACTTATTTTCAGGGTGGTGCTTTCCAGCAGAGAAGCAGCCTCAGGGTCCTGAATTGTTATCATATGGCAGCTGGATATTTGCTGCCCAGTCCTGTTAAAGTTTCAGGATTGAAAAGCCAAGCTGGCTTTTTTAGGCCACCACTCCCAAATGTTTATCTATTACTCTCATGGGCCAATAGACACACCCAAACTTTTGGTGGTTTTTACAATCTGGTTATTGGATAAATTTGGTTTCAAATCTTTCCAGAATGAGGAGAAGTGGTGTTTTTCTTCATGGTTTGGGGCCACATTGCTCTGTAAGGAACTCTGCATTAAATAGATACAAACACATTTCGTCACAAATCATTCTAAATGGTGCTATTCAGAGACTTGACAAATTTTTTCTTAAACTTCTGTTTGTTCCCGCTTAGGTAAAAGTTAATAGAAATAGCTCATGGATAAGTTATGAACTTTTTAGAGTTTCTTTGTACTTTCTTTCTTTTCTGTCTTTACTCTTTTCCCTTTCTTTGTGGCGTCTGCCAGGAACACCCTGCAGATAACTTCTCCCTTATAAAAACAGAGGAGGATCTGAAATTATTAATTTATCCTGACAGGTTGACCACTAGGCTTTAATGTAAATGAACACTTGCACTTCAGTTACTTATCTCCATCTGTAATTAGAGGCCCTGTTTTTTCTTTAGCCATATGCTATATTATTTATTCATTCACTGATCTGTTCATTCAATAGACATTTTTTGATCATCATATATCAGAGCCTATTCGGGGTGCTTTGTTTATTTCAATTAATAAATCAAAGATCTCTGTGACTTAACATTGCAATGGTGGAGGAAGAGGGGGAAAAAAACAGTAAACATGATGAACATGTAAAATACTTAATATTTAGAAGGCAGTAAGAATAAGAAAGGGGTTCAGGAATGCTGGGTAGTAGTGAGGTCGGGCTGCATTTTTATTTATTTATTTATTTTTTATTGTTGGGGATTCATTGAGGGTACAAGAAGCCAGGTTACACTGATTGCATTTGTTAGGTAAAGTCCCTCTTAAAATTGTGTCTTGTCCCCAAAGGGTGTGGCACACACCAGGACCCCACTTCCCTCCCTTCTTCCCTGTCTCTACTCTTCCTTTCCCCCACCCCTCCCTCCTTCTTTCTCTCTCTGCTCTCCCCTTCTACCACCCCCACTGTGTCATTGTCATTAATTGTCCTCATATCAAAATTGAGTACATAGGATTCATGCTTCTCCATTCTTGTGATGCTTTACTAAGAATAATGTGTTCCATTCCGTCCAGGTTAATACAAAGGCTGTAAAGTCTCCATTCTTTTTAATGGCTGAATAGTATTCTATGGTGTACATATACCACAGCTTGTTAATCCATTCCTGAGTTGGTGGACATTTAGGCTGTTTCCACATTTTGGCGATTATAAATTGAGCTGTAATAAACAGTCTAGCGCAAGTGTCCTTATGATAAAAGGACTTTTTTCCTTCTGCGTAGATGCCCAATAATGGGATTGCAGGATCAAATGGGAGGTCTAGCTTGAGTTCTTTGAGGGGTCTCCATACTTCTTTCCAAAAAGGTTGTATTAGTTTGAAGTCCCACCAGCAGTGTAAAAGTGTTTTCTTCTCTCCACATCCACACCAGCATCTGCAGTTTTGAAATTTTGTGATGTGGGCCATTCTTGCTGGAGTTAGATGGTATCTCAGGGTAGTTTTGATTTGCATTTCTCTAATAATTAGGGATGATGAGCATTTTTTCATGTTTGCTAGCCATTCAGTTGTCTTCTTTAGAGAAGGTTCTATTCATGTCTCTTGCCCATTGATATATGGCTTTTTTCATGTGGATTAATTTGAGTTCTCTGTAGATCCTAGTCATCAAGCTTTTGTCTGATTCAAAATATGCAAATATCCTTTCCCATTCTGTAGGTTGTCTATTTGCTTTGGTTGTTGTCTCCTTAGTTGTACAGAAGCTTTTCAGTTTAATTAAGTCCCATTTGTTTATTTTTGTTGTTAGTGAAATTGCCATGGCAGTCTTCTTCATGAAGTCTTTACCCAGGCCAATATCTTCCAGTGTTTTTCCTATGCTTTCTTTGGGGATTTTTATTGTTTCATGCCTTAAATTTAAGTCCTTTATCCATCTTGAATCAATTTTTGTGAGTGGAGAAAGGTGTGGGTCCAGCTTCAGTCTTTTACATGTGGATATCCAATTCTCCTAGCACCACTTGTTGAATAGGGAGTCTTTCTCCCAGTGTATGTTCTTATGTGGTTTATCGAAAATTAGGTGGTTGTAAGATGTTAGTTTCATTTCCTGGTTTTCTATATGATTCCAAATGTCTATGTCTCTATTTTTGTGCCAGTACCATGCTGTCTTGACCACTATGGCTTTGTAGTACAGCCTAAAATCTGGTATGCTGATGCCCCCAGCTTTGTTTTTATTACCAAGAACTGCCTTAGCTATATGGGGTTTTTTCTGGATCAATACAAAATGCAGAATCATTTTTTTCAAGTCTTGAAAATATGATGTTGGTATTTTAATAGGGATAGCATTGAATCGGTAGATTGCTTTGGTAAGTATAAACATTTTAACAATGTTGATTCTTCCCAACCATGAGCATGGTATGTTCTTCTGTTTGTTAACATCCTCTGCTATTTCCCCTCTTAGGGTTTCATAATTTTCTTTATAGAGGTCCTTCACCTCTTTTGTTAGGTATATTCCTAGGTATTTCATTTGCTTTGAAGCTAGGGTGAAACGAGTTGTGTCCTTAATTAGCCTCTCATCTTGACTGTTACTGGTGTATACAAAGGCTACTGACTTGTGGACATTGATTTTATATCCTCAGACATTACTGTATTTTTTGATGACTTCCAGGACTCTTGTGGTTGAGTCTTTGGCATTCTCTAAGTATAAGATTATATCATCAGCAAAGAGGGAGAGTTTCAACTCCTCTGCATCCCATTTGGATGCCCTTTATTTCCTTGTCTTGTCTAATTGTATTGGCTAGAACTTCCAGCACTGTGTTGAAGAGTAATGGTGACAGAGGACAACCTTGTCTGGTTCCAATTCTAAGAGGAAAAGCTTTTAGTTTTACTCCATTCAGTAAAATATTAGCTATGGGTTTGTCGTTGATAGCTTCAATAAGTTTAAGAAATGTGCCACCTATACCTATACTCCTCAGTGTTCTAATTAGAAAAGGATAATGGATTTTATTGAATGCTTTTTCTGCATCTCTTGAGAGGATCATATGGTCTTTGTTTTTGATTCTGTTGATATGGGGAATAATGTTTATGGACTTGTGTATGTTAAACCAGCCTTGCATCCCTAGGATGAAACCTACTTGATCATGATGTATGACTTTTTTGATGATAAGCTATAATCTTTTGGCTAGGATTTTGTTGAGAATTTTTGCATCTATATTCATTAATGAAATTGGTCTGAAATTCTCCTTTTTAGTTGAGTCTTTTCCTGGTTTTGGTATCAGGGTGATGTTTGCTTCATGGAATGTGTTGGGGAAGATTCCTTCCTCCTCCATTTTTTTGAATAATTTCTGTAGTACTTGGGAATAAGCTCTTCTTTGAAGGTTTGATAGAATTCTGGTGTGAAGCCATCCAGACCAGGACATTTTTTGTTGGAAGATTTTTTATTGTTTCTTTGATCTCAGTGCTTGAAATTGGTCTGTTCAGGAGCTCTGTTTCTTCCTGGCTAAGTGTAGGGAGAGAGTGTGATTCCAAATAGTGATCCATTTCCTTCACATTGTCAAATTTCTGGGCATAGAGTTTCTGGTGGTATTCAGAGATGATCTCTTGTATCTCTGTGGCATCAGTTGTTACTTCCCCTTTATCATTTCTGATAGAGATTACTAGAGATGTTACTTTTCTATTTCTAGTTAGTCTGGCCAAAGGTTTGTCTATTTTATTTATTTTTAAAAGAAACCAACTCCTTATTTCATTAATTTTCTGTATGATTCTTTTGTTTTCAATTTCATTGATCTCTGATTTAATTTTGGATATTTCTTTTCTTCTGCTGTGTTTAGGTTTAGATTGTTCTTCTTTTTCTAATTCCGTAAGTTGGCTTGTGAGTTTGTTGATGCGCTCTCTTTCTGTTTTTTGAATGTAGGCATCTAAAGCAATAATTTTTCCTCTCAGAACTGCTTTTGCAGTATCCCACAGGTTTTAGTAGCTTGTGTCTTCATTGCTGTTGTGCTCAAGGAAGTTAATGATTTCTTCTTCTATTTCTTCCTATACCCAACTGTCATTCAACAGAAGGTTGTTTAATTTCCATGCCTTTGTGTGGGGTTGAATGTGTTTGTTGGAATTGAGCTTCAACTTTAGCGCCTTGTGGTCTGAGAAGATACAAGGTAAAATTTCAATTCTTTTGATTCTGATCCTAGGATATGACCAATTTTGGAGAATGTTCCATGGGGCGATGAGAAGAATGTATATTTTTTATCTTTGGGATGGAGTGTTCTATATGCATCTATCAAGCACAGTTGTTCCAGGGTCTCATTTAAGTCCCTTGTATCTTTGTTTAATTTCTGTTTGGAGAATTTGTCCAACTCTGTAAGAGGAGTATTAAAGTCCCCTGTTATTATGGTATTAGTATTATAGGATATCATATTGCTCAGACTGAGCAAGGTCTATTTCAAGAATCTGGGAGCATTTAAATTGGGTGCATAAATATTTAGAATTGAAACATCTTCTTGCTGTATTTTTTCCTTGATCAATATAAAGTGATCATCTTTGTCTTTTTTGACTTTAGTTGCTTTAAATCCACATGTATCTGAAAATAACATTGTAATTCCTCTTTTCTTCTGAATTCCATTTGCCTGAAAAATTGTCTTCCAACCCTTAACTCGGAGTTTTAATTTGTCTTTTGAAGGTAGGTCTGTTTCCTGCAGACGGCAAATGGATGGCTTGTGTTTTTTAATCCAGTCAGCCAATCTATGCCTCTTCAGTGGGGAATTCAAGCCCTTAACATTTATTGAGATAATTGATAAGTGTGGTAGTGTTTTATTCATCTTATTTTGTGAGAGTCCATTGCTTAGTTTTATCTTTTGCATCATTGTGGAAGTTAGGTTCTGTCCTTTAATTTCTAAGTTTTTACTTTGCTGATGATCCATTGTGATGGTCAGTGTGTAGAACAGGTTAAAGTATTTCCTGTAGAGCTGGTCTTGTTGTGGCGAATTTCCTTAATGTTTGTAAATGATTTGATTTCTCCATCAATTTTAAAGCTTAGCTTAGCAGGATATAGACTTCTGGGCTGGAAATTGTTCTGTTTAAGTAGATTAAAGGTAAATGAGCATTGTCTTCTTCCTTGAAAAGTTTCATTAGGGAAGTCTGCAGTCACCCTGATGGATTTGCCCCTGTAGGTCAATTGGCACTTACTCCTGGCAGCTTGAAGAATCTTTTCTTTTGTCTTGACTTTGAACATGTTCATCACAATGTGTCTTGGAGAAGCTTGGTTAGAGTTGAGGTGACCTGGGGTCCACACTCTGAAAGGAGTGTGTCAGACTTTGATAATATTTGGGAAATTTTCATTTATAATATTCTCAAGTATGGCTTCTATGCCTCTGGGGCATTCTTCTTTCTCTTCTGGGATACCTATAACTCGTATGTTTGAATGCTTCATAAAGTCCCCTAATTCTATTAGTGAACGTTCTGTTTTCTCTCTCTTTTTTTCTGCCTCTTTAAGTATCTGAGTTATCTCAAGAACTTTGTCCTCTATCTCTGAGATTCTTTCTTCTGCATGGTCTAATCTGTTGTTGATACTTTCTATTGCATCTTTAAGTTCCCTAATTGACTGCTTCAGTTCCTTCAGCTCTGCTATATCCTTTCCATATTCTTCATATCATTCATCTCTTATTTGATTCTGTTTTTGGATTTCCTTTTGGTTATTTTCCACTTTATCAGGAGTTTCCTTCATTGTTTCCATCATCTGTATTCTAAATTCCCTTTCTTTAAAGGTGGAATACTCTGCAGTAGCTACCTCACGGTCCCTTGAGCGGGGGTTGCTCTGGACTGATTTTTCATGTTGCCAGGATTTTTCTGCTGATTCTTCCTGGTGAGTGTTTTCTTTTATCTGTTTCCTTGCCGTAATTTTTCTTTCGCTTCCTCTTGTTCTTTAAGTTGCCGTGCCTCTGGCTTAGGGTTTCAATGAGTCAGCTGCTGGCTGGATTGGACCAAACAAACACACATAGCCACTTGCCAGTTCTCCACTGCTTTTGTCCTCCTCATGGGGTCCAGAAGTCTCTCACTAACTCCATGTGTCCCCAAAGGGATGTTTCTGGGCAGATTCCACCATCCAGAGATGCCTGCAGTCTTCTCTCCCCAGTCTCACCGTGCCCAGTTGCAGGGAAGCTGTTATTCGGCCACCATCTTGCATCTCCCCCCTCTGGGCTGCATTTTAAAATGAGAAATGGGGAGGTTTTAGGTAAGGCCTCACAGAGTAGGTCACATTTGTGCAAAGATTGGGGAAGAGTGTGAGCTCTATAGATAAGAGGAAGAGCATTCCAGTGAGAAGAAATAGCCAGTTCAAAAGGCCTGAAAGTAGAACCCTAAGGCCCAAGTGTGCGTGGTATAGAAGGCTGCTGTGGCTGCAGCAGAGTGGCCTGGTGGCTGTGAGGGGAGTCCTAGGAATTGAGGTCAGAGAGGAGGGGTGAGGACCTGGAGGGGGCAAGGAAGGGATGCTTGATCATGTGCCATGTCATATTAGGCCATTGCCTTTCATTATGAACATATCTGTGTCTATATCAATTTATATCTGTATCAGGTAGATACCATCCCATTTTACAGCTTTCTTTGCCATCTTCTAAACTCCATAAGGTCTCTCCTTAGTAGTTAAGGTAGGGGAAGGTTGATTATAAGGTAGAACAGAGAAATCATAGCAAAGCCTTACTAGAGACCTGGAACCTTCCCTTTTTGAGACTTGGTAAGTTGGTGAGATTCCACACCCTGCTCACCCTTTTTCCAGGCAGAGCAAGAAAGCTTACTCTCAGCCCAGCCTTCCCCTTTTGCTTCAAGAATTTCAAAGACTTACGATATTTGGTATAATTTTCATCAATTTCTTAAGGTGTTTCCCCACTGCTGACTCTTCCCAGACAGCATCCTGAAATACTTTTCTGCATCACCTAACTGAGACTTTCTAATTCTGGAAATGAACTTTCTGACAGCATCCCATTAAATGAAATAATAGAAGTGAAAGCACTTTGAAACTCAGACTCCAGGAAGAAACTGGCAAGCTGTATCTATTCTCTTCATTATCCACTTTTACACCCAAAAAAGCCTCGCCAGAGGATCACTTTGGAGCACTTCATTTCACTGGGAGTGGGGGTTCATTCTCTCTTGGCCTCATTGGATATTAGGCATATCTAGGTCCAGTGTAATCCAGTGTAACCCAGACCTCATTACCACGTCCCTGTTTCTTTGAGCTACAAAAGCTTGGTGGTGGTATGGTTTTCCAAGGAGTGATGTAGAATGGCTTATTCTAGATGAAAATTTTATTTTGAGTGCCCGATTTTCTTTCTTTCTTATAATTCTTCTTTTTTTTTATTTTTTTATTTTTTTTACTTATAAGAGCTGCTCAAAATCTCCACACTGATTTTGAAAACATGGACCAGAGCTCTGTCCATAGACAGGTGTTTTTCTACCTGCAGATTCTGACTCCTTTGCAGAACAGCTTGTGGGGCCAATTTAGTTGACTACTTGTCATTTCTTTTTTTTGAAAACATACATGGAATGGGATAAAAAAGAATAGAAAATATCAAAGGGAGTTAGATGTAGGAAGGATAAATATTGTTCCAGTGAACTCTTTTTTTTTTTTTTTTTTTAGTGGAGTATATGTGTCCATTTGTGTGCATGTACTGGGTCACATTGTAACATATATTGCTCATTAGGGGTGATATTCAAAATAAGTTCAGAAAACACTGTCTGAGGCCATTCAACATTGTATTTGCTTATTATGGGACTGATAAGAATAGAAAAGAAGTCAGTGCCTCAGGAGGTTATATCTTAGTGAGATAAAAGTAGAAGTTCAAATGACAGTTTTCTGTTAGAAAAACAACCCAGATTGGGTTTGTTGCTGTCTATGGAGGTGGAAGATACTGTGCCAGAACAGTTTGCTGTTCAGGTCAACAGGAACTAAGCTTGTTGTTTCTCTCTGCACAAAGAATTGTGCAATTTCCAGCAGGAACTCCCCTCTGGAGGTGGAAAGGGAAGGGGAAGGAAGAGTGGAGAAAGAGGCAATTAGGCAGAAATCTGCATTGTTAGTCTAGCTGACCCAGGATCTGCACATAGTTAACTCGGAGGCTTTGTTGGAATCTGCCAAAGATTCATTGTTGGAGACAGGGAAAGCACAACTCATTTCCATTTATTTCAATTCAACATTTATGCCAGCTCTACGCTAGGTGCTGAGGATGTTAACAATGAATAAGACATGGTCTTGGACTTGTGGCGCCCCTAGCCTGGCAGGGAAGACAGATGTAAATTGCTAATTACAGTACATTGTGCTGAGTGTCATAATAGAGAGTGTGTGTAAAATGCTCCAGAATAGAGCTTATGAATTAAAGGAACTATGCTTTCAGCCTTTTATTCTGAGAAATGTGTCGTTTTATAATAAAGGACTGGAATAGAGGATTCTTTTCTAAAAGTTGGGGAAGTCTACTCTGTTGGAAAGGAAAATACAATTTCTGAAGAATTAGGTTCATCCAGTCAGGCTATTGTGTTATTTTGTGTCTTTTCCTCTCTAAAAGTATTCTAATATTAAAAAAATTATTTTAAAATCAATTTTAACATAGTCCCTGCCCAGAAAAGTCTGGAGACACATAAAATAATTTAAAGCAATTTTCTATAATGGTCTTAAAAAGTTTTGACAGACATAATCATAAGAACTTGAATGCTTTTCTCTGGTAGAACCATAAAACTTGGCTTTTATTTTGGTACTGATTTTTAAAATCAGTAATAAATTTTGGGGGCAGGTAACATCATGACCAATTCTACAAAAGTACTATCAACGCAAGTCCCAGTCTGTTTAGGGTCTAGAACCCAGGTTTCCTAGCTCCAGGCTGATTAACTTCTGACCTTAATGTCTGGCCTAAGACTTGCCCATGACTATGGAACCAGATCAAATCAGCAGTTAAATTTTAACATCTTTTATTTGGTTCTTATTTAGTTCAGTGTTTTTTTTTTTTTTTTTTTGGTTGTTGTTGTTATCTGACTTGGCTCTGAATTTTGTTCCTGCTCAAGCAAATTCTGATTATGCCCATCTATGGATTTGAACAGTAGGGTGTATTTTCAGAGGTGTGAAGTGATCAGGCAGCCATGGAACTTTAGACATTCTGTACATTATGGAGCCTTTCTTGCTGCATGTTGTCTTTTTTGGTGGATTGAGTCAAAGCAGCTGGCAAAATCCTTTCTTCTGACATGGTTGAGGCATGTGGTTGATACATGGCCTTTAAACGGTGTGAGGTAGGTAGGCAGGGGATAAATACGGATGAGGAAAGTGAAACTCAGAGGCCCAAGTCTTCTGACTCATGCAGTGGTCCTGCTGCTGCCCCTAATATCTAATGATGGGACTGATCTATGTGCAAGTCCAGAGCTTTGTATCTCCAGGCTGTTTGTGTTTTTTAGGAGGTGTTTGCATTTTGTTTTATTTGGGAGATTCAGCTTGAGGGAGTCATTAGAAGATTCTTAGAAACCTTAAGCAAGCCCTCTGAAAATAAAAAGTCTCACATTTCCCTCTACTTTGGCTCTTGGTTGGAGGGAAGCACTTATGTCATTTAAAACATTGTGGTTTCCTTATCTCATTTCTACTCCGTGTTCACATTAATGGCTTCTCATTGCTCTTAGGAACAATTTCATACATCTTCAGATTATTTGTAGTACTCTCCAGGGCTTGATCCCTGCCTCTCTCAATAATCTCATCTTTTTTATTTCTCCATTTAAATTCTATGCATCAGTTACTCTGAATTTCTTCAATTATTTCAGTTCCTTGAATGTGGTGTTCACCCTCTCTGCCTCTGGACCTTTGAACATACTGTTTCCTCTGAGTAACTCCAATCCTTTAAAACCAGGTCTTTGGGGAGCCCCTTGCTGAGTCCTTGACTGTGTGTTCCTACAGCAGCCTCTTTTCCCCTGATAATGGGCTCATCACATTGCAATTACTTCTCATAATCTGTCTTCTCTGGTAGACTAGATTCCTTTGGCAGGCAGGCCCAGGAAGCTGGTTAAAATGACTAGGGTCTGATTAAAAAGACTTTTGTATCACACTGGCATTTCCTAACATTTTAAAATTTATGAGCTCCTTTTAGGGTAATGTAATTTTGTGAACCCCTTTGGGAATTTAAAAAATAATATTGCTTTTATAAACTATGGTAAACAAGTGAATTTAGGTAAACATTTTCTTTTACATTAACATTATTAACATTATGCAACTTATTTTTTATAGACTTTAAAATTTAATAGCCTTTATTGTATATAAAGATAATTTTTCTCATTTAACAAGTCTTGTACACTATTTAATTTATTTAAATCAATTATTTAAGAAAAAGTGTGATTTGCAGAAAAAATTTTAATATAAAATATGATGCTTAGTTTGAGACCAAATGTATGTTAAAAGCGTAGTTGGAAATTCAATTACTTGCTAACACATTTTTAAAAATAAGAGAAACTTGCTCTCCTGACTTCATATTTAGAATTTTGCATGCTAAAAAGAATGAATTCTTACAATTTTTAAGTTTTGCCTGTCCCTCAGGGTACCACAGAGGGTTCCAGCTGCATCTTAGGAATAACACGTTGTAGGTATGAAATGCCTTTCCTCTAACAGTTATAACGCCGGTTTGGATATGTCATCCCTACTCTTTTGTCTTTAACATTGGATTTTGAAGTACTAAAGAGTTAGATAAACATAACACAATGATCTGGTAAAGGTCATCTTGATGTGCATTAGATGACTTGACACTGTTTTTATGCTTCTAATTGACGATTGGATTTCATCCTGTGTTGTTAACTTCTTGTTTTTAACCCATAAGCCCACTGTGATTGTGCATTTTTGATATATGACACAGAATTAAAGCAGAATGTTGCAAACCACCCTGGCCTTGTAGTAGTTGCCAGGGACTGGGGCAGGGAAGAGTGGGGAGTTATTATTTAGTGACTATAGAAGTTCAATTGGGGAAGATGAGAAAGTTCTGAAGAGGGGTGGTGGTGATGAGTGCTCAAGGATGTGAATGTAATTAATGCTACTGAACTGTACACTTAAAATGGTTGAAATGGTAAATTTTTATTGTTTATATTTTATAATAATCACAAAAACTCTTCTTGGCCTACCTTGGCTCATTGCCAAAACCATTGTATACACTCTGTTGATATGCCAGAGGTTTGAAACTGTTCAATTTTAAAGGGATAATTGGGAAAACAATGGGTTATTGATTTTTTAAAAAGAAAATGGAGCAGCCGTGACGACTACAGTTAACAGTGTAAAGACTCTGGAAGATTTCTGTGAACTCCTGGGGACTCCCAGTCTATTACTGCTTGGTCAACAGCTTAGAAAATTTAGAGTAAGTGTTAGGAGATTTAATTTTGAATCCTACCCAGGGTTGCATAAACTTCTATAGTAAATTCTCTGATGCCAGATTAGTAGTCCACATCTCCAGAGTGGACATCCTAGTGCTGCTTCTTTCCTCATCATGAAAAGAGCAGAAGATGCAGGTAATTCTGGAGTTGGGGAGATAAAAGAGGAGAGGCTGAAACCATGACCCAGGTTTGGGTGCCATTCATGCTTCCTGTTTCCCATTGAACTTCTCACACATTCAGAAAATGATATTCTTAGATTTTCCATTTAAGTATTACCAACGACTGTCATACTTTTTTAGTTGCGGGATGTTAACACATCTTGGATTTTGGCATCAGGATTATGATAGCAATATTGAAAAAAGACAATCACGTGGGGAGTGAAATTTAGGAAAACCTTGCCAAATTTTATTTTTTCTTGGAAGCCTTATATTTATACCCCTTAGTCAGCTCTGAACAGTTCAAACTTTTGTTTTGGTAAAGTTTCCTCCTGAAAAGGTTTCATTAATTATGAAAAATGCCCTATGGGCATTACATTGTGAATCCTTTTGTGGCTATTATAAATAATGGGGGAAAAGCACTTGTCAAAATATAGCAGAGAGATGACTAGATAATGCATCTCTCCTTTGATTTTTGGTTGGTTTTCTTTTTTAATTTTTAAAGGAGTAACTCTTGTTTCTTAAAAAATATAGTAAATACTCATTATAAAAATTCCAAGGAAGGGCGGTGCCTATGGCTCAAAGGAGTAGGACACCGGCCCCATATACTGGAGGTGGTGGGTTCATACTTGGCCCCGGCCAAAAATTGCAAAAAAAAAAAAAAAAAAAAAAAAGGAAAGTTACAAGCAAAACTAAAAAGTAATAAGAAGTGAGCAATAAATTATTCCAAATCCCATCACACTAAAATGGCTGTTCATTCTCTCATTCAATGTGTATTCAGTGGTTGTTTACTGGTATTCGGTACTATAGCATCAAGATCAGCAGGGTACAAAACGAAGTTCCTGCCCTCATGGGGCTTACACTCTAGTGGGAGATGATGACAAACAAGTAGCTAAATAGATTTCCTAGTGTTGTGAAGAACACACCCAAAGGCCCTGGCGTGGGAGTGTGCTTGCTATGTTGTAGGACTCAAGAGGCCAGTGAGTAGGGGTGAACTGCACCATCTAAGGTTTTGGAAAGCCCTTAGCTTTTCTCCAATGGGATGCTGTGGGTGATGAGCAGGACTACAGTTTGAACAGACTGCAGGGAAACAAAAGTGGAGGTAGCAAGACCATTTAGGAGCTACCATAGTAATTCAAAACAAAATGATGCTGAGTAGCACTGTGTTGGAAGGGTGGAAGGGATAAGAAGAAGTTGGATTGGCTCGGCGCCTGTGGCTCAATCGGCTGAGGCGCCAGCCATGTACACCTAAGGTGGTGGGTTCGAATCCCCAACCCGGGCCCGCCAAACAACAATGGTGGCTGCAACCAAAAAATAGCCGGGCGTTGTGGCGGGCGCCTGTGGTCCCAGCTACTTGGGAGGCGGAGGCAGGAGACTCGCTTGAGCCCAGGAGTTGGAGGTTGCTATGAGCTGTGAT
>CAUYQV010139964.1:0-11134 GCA_963574575.1 Galagoides demidoff | reverse complement strand
AAATGGCCGGGCGTTGTGGCAGGCGCCTGTGGTCCCAGCTGCTTGGGAGGCGGAGGCAGGAGACTCGCTTGAGCCCAGGAGTTGGAGGTTGCTATGAGCTGTGATGCCATGGCACTCTACCCGGAGGGATAGCTTGAGGCTCCGTCTCAAAACAAAACAAAACAAAACAAAAAGACTCTTACTATTGGCTCGGCGCCTGTGGTTCAATCAGCTGAGGCGCCAGCCACGTACACCTAGGGTGGCAGGTTCGAATCCCCAGCCTGGACCCGCCAAACAACAATGATGGCTGCAACCAAAAAAAAAAAAAAAAAATGGCCGGGCATTGTGGCGGGCGCCTGTGGTCCCAGCTGCTTGGGGGGCGGAGGCGGGAGACTCGCTTGAGCCCAGAAGTTGGAGGTTGCTATGAGCTGTGATGCCATGGCACTCTGCCCAGGGGGATAGCTTGAGGCTCCGTCTCAAAAAAAAAAAAAGACTCTTACTATTGCACTTTTCTATACTGTCTACATTCATTGGTTGTCTATCTCCCTTGGCAAGAATGTGAACTCCAGGAAAATGAAGATTCACCCACAATGACTATTAACTCAAAAGCTACTGAATGAAACTATGTTTTTTCTGGCTTGTTCAATGAATAAAAAGTTCCAAAAGGACTCACCTAAGCCAGGGTAAGATCTAGTGGTGGTATAACAGAAAAAAGACTAGACACAATCACAAAACTTAAATCTGTTATCTGTCGTGATCCCATTTTAGTCCCTCATATGTAAAATGAGATCATCTGCCTACCTTATTCAATTTGACAAGAGACTCAAAAAGATTATTCAGTCAGTTAAAAAGCCAGTATAGACCAGGCATGGTGGCTCACACCTGTCAGCCTACCATTTTGGGACGCTGAGGAGGGAGGACCACTTAAGACCAGGAGTTCAAGACCAGCCTGGGAATAGTGAGACCACATCTTTACAAAAAAATAGAAAAACTAGACAGGTGCAGCAGCCTGTAGGCCCAGCTACTGAGGGAAGAGGATTACTTGGAGTTTAAGTTTGCCATGAGCTACGGTTACCCCACTCCAGTCCCAGCAACAGAGTGAAAACCTGTCTATGAGGGGAAAAAAGCCAGTATTTTATATTAATATGAGGTTGTTAAATTTTTTTTTTTTTTTTGAGACAGAGTCTCAACTGTCTCCCTGGGTAGCGTGCTGTGGCACCATAGCTCATAGCAACCTCCAATTCTTGGGCTCAAGCAATCCTCTTGCTTCTGTTTTTTCTATTTTTAGTATAGATGGGATCTCGCTTTTGCTCAGGCTGGTCTCCAACTAGTAGTTCAAGGTATCTACCCACCTCGGACCTCCTAGAGTGCTAGGATTACAGGTGTGAGCCACCAGGCCTGGCAAGTTGTTAATTTATGCTTGATCCATTGAAGCAAACTGAAACATAATGAATATATACCTTCAATGATCTTGACATGTATAATCCAGTATCTAGTCATAAATCTTGATTAATCAGGTTTTACAGAAAGCCTCAAGAAGTCCAAAAGTCACAACCAAAAGATGGTTCCAGCTCAAAGTAATAACCTGTAGGTTCTGTGATTAAGAGTGATTAACATAGCACATCTATATTTTCACCTAATTCCATGAAGAGGAACAGGTTTCTGGGACTTTACTTTTAGAATCCAAGAACAAGTTCTGTACACTGAACAATTTTTTATTTTTTTCAGTAAGATGCCGATATAGTTAACATTCCATTCAAGTATGTCAACATAAACATATGCCAAAACTTAGCTTTGATGTGAAATACCATGTTCTGGTTCACACATCGTTTACATACTGGCTTCCCCATATGATCCAATGGCAGATCCGCCTGCAAGGCAGCCGATTTAGTTTTCACTGATAAAGCTTTACGTTCATCTAATTAATCGCTCGATAGAATACACCCGGCAAAAAAAATTCCCTTATTCTTAGCCTACTTTTCCATGTCTTTACAAATATGACTTTTTTTCCTTAAATTTTTATTTTTATTTATTTATTTATTTATTTTGTGCAGGTTTTGGCCAGGGCTGGGTTTGAACCTGGAACCTCCGGCATGTGGGGCCGGCGCCCTACTCCTTTGAGCCACAGGCACCGCCCACAAACATGACTTTCAAATACAAAATTCCCTGGCAGTACTTCCAAACATGTTTCTCGTATGTTTTGGAGCCAGCTATCAAATCAACTCTATTAAAAAAACACGAAAACAGAATCTGAGGTTAACCTAACAGACAAGGGCCACTTGATGTGAAACACTGTCACCTAAGCAAGTGCGGTAACTGACACAACTTGAGTCCGAGTTACTCTGAAGACAGCCCCTCTGTGGATGGCATACATTTCTCTCTGCAGTCATTTCAGCTTCCCAGAATACCTCAATGGTATAGAGACACAGGGCCCACCCTTTTCCAGGAGCAGCTGGTAAAGAAGAAATCCGCGAAGACCATAAAGGTTTGGGGAGCGGAGGCCCCAAGAGTGGAAGGGTCCACCGAACCCGAGTTTTTCTGAGAACTTGGATCCCTGTGGGGCTCCTCAAGCTTCTCAACGAGCAAGCCCCGGAGAGGACAGGAGTCTAACCTGAGAGACCGCGAGCGTTTGCTACAGCAGGAACCAGTTTGGGAGCTGAGAGCAGCCAAGGCATGACCAGCCAGCACACGCGCCACGATAAAAAAAAGACAGAAGCCACGAAAACAGTACCCAAGAAGCCGAGTCGCCAGGAAACCCGGCCAATCGCTCCGCCCCTTCCGGCGGGCGTCGCTCCTGGGCTTTCCTACTGCAGTGGCGCACAATGCTGACGTCATGTCGGGAGCTTTGGCAGCCCGTCAGGCCCGCTGGCTTTTTTCTCGTCGGGCGTTGTGCTCCTTTTAGTACTTATTCACGGAATATCCGATTGTACATGGCTTCCTGGAGGGGCTGTTATCTCCTGCCTCCTTAAAAGCGCCCATGCAAATGTTTGGTTCACCCAGGGAACTGGTTCGAGTTGATGTAAAAATGTGTGCGTAGAGAGGCAGGCAAGAGCAAGAACAGCCAAGCTTCCAGAAGGTTCTAGGGACTGCGCAGCGGCAGAGGCACAGGGAGCAGAAATGAGCCAGCGAAGGACCCCAGGTCACGAGACCGTTGGGTGGTGGGAGGAGCCAGTGGCTGGGGAGGTTCTAGTCTGTTCTTCCTCGCTGCAGCCGCCCCCTTCTACGCGATCGCGCTGAGCTACTAGTGTCCCGGCCTAGAATCGGGCTGCTGCGTCCTCAGCCGCGTCGTCTGCCTCCCGACCATGGACCCGCGCAAAGTGAACGAGCTTCGGGCCTTCGTGAAATTGTGTAAGGAGGACCCGAGCGTTCTGCACACCGAGGACATGCGCTTCTTGAGGGAATGGGTGGAGAGGTGAGACCCAGGCCTGAGGACCGTTGGGGGCGAGGAGCAGGATGGTCGGCGGGGGAGGTGGGCGGGAGCTGGCTCGGGGCGGCTGAGAGCGGGTCGGGCCGGACAGGGACCCGGAAAGGGTCGCCGCCCCTAAGTGGCTCACTCCCAGGCTAAGGAACCTCGATATTACCCGGGCAGGGATGCAGGGGACAGAGCTGAGATTTCCAGGGGTGTATCTTGAGCGAAATATTAATACAGATGATTGCGAATACTTGGCAATTGAAGACGTGAGAAGAATTAGAACTGCGAAACTCAGCTTTGTGTCATTGGTTTTTCTTTAAATCTCAGGTGTCCTGCTTAGATCGCCTTGACACATAGCAGCTTCTTGACACGCTATCCATTTTAATAGTATTAGAGTAATGACTAGTAATTTATAATAAATTAACTGTTTAATTATTCTTATCTTACGGCGGTTCTAACTGCGTAGGCTTCATTATCTTGGGAATCACTGGACCTGTCTGAGTGGCATTGTTATCATTACAATTTATGAAAAATGATTTTTCAAGGCCTGGCATGTTTCCAGGGTGTATTCTAGTTATCGTTAAATCCGGAGTACTTCGCTACGTGCAAGGAATTTGTTGAACAGGCATTGTGCCAGCTGCTGGGAAACATTGTAAGTGCTGTCTATTTAGGGATACAGACGAGTAAATGTAAAAACTCGTTTAGTATTTGCTGTATAATAGAGATCAGTATTCTACGTATTGGAGGGGCACCTAAGGGAGAAAAGCTAAGAGGGAAATCTTCCCTGAGATGATTTTTTTAAAATCAGTACTGTTGGGGAGCTTGAAAGAAAGATGACATACAGATTGAACTTCACGGAGATGAAAAGCGATTGTGCAAGGTATTGCGACTTTATAGAGATGCTAGGAAATATTCATCAGTTTATTTCAGTAATATTATGTGGGGTAGATTAAATCATGATCATTAAATATTTGAAATAATGTTTTTATTTATTTTCTTGTGAAAGAGTATTTCTTACAAAAACCTTATCCTGAAGAAAAGTTTATGTGCAAATCTTTTTTTTTTTTTTTTTTTTTATGAGACGGAGCCTCAAGCTATTCCCCTGGGTAGAGTGCCATGGCATCACAGCTCATAGCAACCTCCAACTCCTGGGCTCAAGCGAGTCTCCTGCCTCCGCCTCCCAAGTAGCTGGGACCATAGGCGCCCGCCACAACGGCGGGCCATTTTTTGGTTGCAGCCATCACTGTTGTTTGGCGGGCCCGGGCTGGGGATTCGAACCCGCCACCTTAGGTGTACGTGGCTGGCGCTTTAGCCGATTAAGCCACAGGTGCCGAGCCCCATCAGATTTTTTAATTGAGCAAGAAGAAACTATAAGATCGTGTGAGCAGCTTCACCACTGCACAGACTTCCTTCTTTTGAGCACCACCATCAGAGGGGCAGATTACACTGATACAAGTTAAAAGAATTTGTTCTCTTCTTAGAGAAATACAAATGGTCGACTTACCTGGGTTTGTTTTTTTGCTTAGAAAAAAATAAAATAGTGAACCATGCCCCATCCAGCAAATACATAAATTGGTTTCCTGTTACATGGAAGTTAAGAACAGAAAGGATCGTGGAAAAAAGAAAGGATGATGAAGAAACAAGAATGGGAGAAGAGAATGAGGAAGGAAGGAGGAAAAGAGAGAGAAACAAATAAGGAAAGGGAGTGAGGATGAAAGAGGCAGAAGAGAAAAGCACACCCAGAAAAGGAGAAGGGACACAGGTGGTACCTGGAGAGAGAGGCAGGCGGGTCTGGGAGGAGGCCGAGACCTCAGCTAACATCAACCTGCTCTTCACACATCTCACCCTTTGTCTGCTGAGCCCATAGGCACCCACAGAGGGTATCGCTGCCCTGTCAAAGAGCGTGTCCTTCCCAGCTTTCTCAACTGTAACCCTTGATCTGGAGAAGCTCCCTTTGAGAGGGATCATCATCAGTCCATGGGGGACCAAGGAGGCCGAGCAAGTTCACTCTGAACCACAGTAAACTGAGCGGAGAGTTGGGTCTGTTCTGGGGCTGATGTTCCCCCACCATAGAAAGCAATCCCGGGCCCATGGCCTTTTACAAGTGCTCACCTCCTCAACCATCTGTTTGACCTTCTTCTGCTGGCAATGCACCATGTCGTCAAGGTGTCTGATGCGCTCACGGAGGCTGGCTGATGCCTCCTCCAGCTGCTGATACCTAACACAAAGAGAAGGAAAGAGAAAATGAGGTCCAAACCAAAGCGGCAACACCAGCATAAAAAGTCACAGCTTTAGAGAATGGTGGCAGGAACAAGAGATGAACCCCGAGATGCCCTTGCCTGACTTTGTGTGCATCTCAGATGACTCACTACCAGCCACCACCCAGCAGAGGAGAAGGACGGGACTCTTCTGCAAGTTCTCATTTGCAAGTTTTATCCTATATAAGGACCATTATTTTTTATACAGATACAAGAGGCTCTCTGCTTCGGGGTTAATAAAATATAGGAACACCCATTTAATGGCCTTGATGAAGAGGACAGAGAAGGAAGGATCTAGCAAACACAGCAAAATATCTAAAATCAATGGCAGAGTCATGGAGAGTGTGGAATCATCATTGCTGTACACATTATTTATTTGGGATAAATGAGCATCACTATAGAGCAGGCCCCATCACAAAACAGTTCATACTTTTAAAACAAAATTATTCTTTGAATTATTTGCTTGGTTCAAGGGAAGCAACAGATGGACTCTTCATTTCCCTGGGGCCACCAGAGCTGGGCACTGGAGGAAGAGTCTGGCAGTCTATTCCCCACTTCCACCTCTGCCAGGTTCCTTCTAAGCACTATATTAAAGACCAGCAAAGCTCCATGTGACTTTGAAAACTCTGAAGCTGCAAATGGGAAGGAAAAGAGGTATTTTTTTGCAGCAAATACTATGTGGGGGGCAGAAATCCCAACAGTTCCCTCACAGTGATAACCCAATGAGATAGGCATGGTTCTCACCATAACCTGCTTCTCCTTTGAAAACAAATTTCCAAGTCACACATAAGCAAGACTCTCAGGTGAAGTAACATGCCCAAAATACTCAAATCATCCCAACCTTGCTGTCCTTCACCAGAGAGCTCCTTTTGATTTCCAGAAGACACTGTGTGCTATTCCCAGATTTTTCACACATGCCTTTGTATCCTCACAGCCATAGGACAGGGCAAAGTTTTACTTAGCAATGTTTAGAAACAAAGACATTTTAAAATTAGTTTCCAGGACAAATGGTATTAGTCATACTTGATGAGTTTTCTCATCCAGAAGCTATATCCTGTGGAGTTCAAGGTTATGGAGAACATTTACAGACTGAACCTTTGCACAGGTGACAGTCTTTGATATGTTCTGCTGCACTAACAACCAACTACAGGCTGTACAAAGTGGCTGTAGGTTTCGAAAGAAACTCTCAGCCCAATGTCACATGTGTAGAAATCTGTTATAAGTGACCACCACATGAATGAAAATGCAAGGGACTGATGAGCCCACAAAAACATAGCATGTCTATCATCTCAGCCTATTGCAAGATAAAGGGCCTCACATCTTACCTCTCCTTGTCAGAAGCAGTTACCTCCCCTGACATTTCTGTTTCATGCTCTAGGAGTTGGAGTTGCAGTTGATGGCGTTCCTACAACAAACAGGAGCTGATGTTTTTATTGGTGCATCCCAAGTTTTTTTTTGTTGTTGTTGTTGTTTTTGAGACAGAGCCTCAAGCTGTCCCCCTGGGTAGAGTGCCATGGCATCACAGCTCACAGCAACCTCCAACGCCTGGGTTCAAGCAAGTCTCCTGCCTCCGCCTCTCAAGTAGCTGGGACTACAGGCGCCTGCCACAACACATGGCCACTTTTTTTTTTTTTTGGTTGCAGCCATCAATGTTGTTTGGCAGACCCAGGCTGGATTCAAACCTGCCACCTTAGGTGTATGTGGCTGGCGCCTTAGCCACTTGAGCCACAGGCACCAAGCTGGTGCATCCCAAGTTGGGCGGAGAAGGTCCATCAAGAAGTTTTAGCACTAAGGAGCCCAAGTGTGTATAATACTCCCTGGATTTTACACACCCATTCACCCAGAGTCCAAACAAAGCTCAACAGTACCACGTGTGCTGGTATGCATTTATAGGCATATTTATAAGACAAATACATGTATCCTACATAAAACCTTCAAGATTTTTTTTTGAGATAGTCTCACTTTGTCGTCCTTGACAGTGCTATGGAAGTGCTGTGGCACCATAGCTCATAGTAACCTCAGACTCTTGGGCTCAACCTATTCTCTTGCCTCAGCCTCCCAAGTACCTGGGACTACAGGCACCCACCACAGCGCCTGGCTATTTTTAGAGACAAAATCTCGTTCTTGCTCTAACTGGTCTTGAACTCATGAGCTCAGGCAATCCACCCACCTCAGCCTCCCAGAGTGCTAGGATTACAGGCACAAGCCACCATCCCCGGCCTAAGATTTATTTTTTAAAAGTATTCCATCAGCCCAGGCTCAGGCATCTTGTGAAAAATTATAGTTCTAAGTAATAACAATCATGACTCTAAATCGGTGGCTTGTGATATTACAAAATTCTTTACTATTTTCTCAATCATCAAGAAAAGAGGCTCTGGAATTCTGACGATAACCTATCTACTAACCTGGGTAGCACTTATACAAGTGAGTGCACTTGTAAAAATGTGTTGTAGTAGTCAGAATAGCAGTCCCCTAAAGATGTCCACATCCTAATCCCTGAAATTTATATGTGATCTCACATGGAAAACATTGCAGATGTGGTTAAATTAGGATTTTAATATAGGGAGATTGTCCTGGGTTATCCATTTGGACCCTGGTAAGGAAAAGGTAGTAAGGTTGCAATCAGGGAAGGGAGACGGATGCCCCAGTGCTGGCTCTGAAGCCAGAGGCTGGGATTCCCAGCCGAGGAGCACAGGTGGCCTCCAGAAGTTAGAGAAGGCAGAGAAATGTGTTCTCCCCTAGAGCTTCCAAGAGGAATCCAGCCCTACCAAAACCTCGATTTTAGGACTTCTGACTTTTGAAGATGTAATGTAATAAATCTGCGTTGTTTTAAGCCCTAATTTTGTGATACCTAGTTATAGCAGCAATAAGAGACATCCAGGTAGCAAGCAGGGTACTTTGTATACTTTGTTGCATGTATATCAATTTAGAAATTTACCAAAAAAGTAAGGATCTGCTATTATTTCTTTAGACAAAGTGGGAAAACATTAATGACAACGTGGTGGCCATCATAACTAAAATTGCACTAGCAACATAGGACAGATAATGAGCATAATACATTTTCTTAAAATGGAAGCTGAACAAATCCTGCTCACTAACCAGGAGGAGGTTATTTAACTTTACATACTCCTCAGAGAACTGCTGTACCTCACCTTTATGTTCAGAAATTCGACCCTGCACATTCTTACCAGTTATATAGATTCCAAACCTCTTTCCCATGAAATTATTAAGAGCAAATCATGGAAGATTTATCTCCCACAACTTCTGAAGCTCTACACAGAAGCATACCAACAGGTCCAGGAGGAGTGAGTCACCACCAACATATTTAGAATAACAAAGGTAGCTGAGCAGGGTGGCCTATGCTTATAATCCTAACACTAGGGGAGGCCAAGGAGGGTGGATTGCTTGAGCTCAGGAGTTCAAGACCCCAAGCAGGACACAAACACTGCCATGGTTCCCACCTGTGGACATGCTGTTCACATCACATGGGGCAGAGATGCGAATACATTCCTGATCTCAAGGATTTATTCTGAAAAGACTGTAATCAGTATATCTAGTCTCAGCTAAATAAATACAGTGTTTCTCTAGCCTAAATGGAAAGGAAGATTTAGAGAAAGGACAATAAATTCTGAACCACCACATAAGCAGACAACTCCACTAGAGGACCGTTTTGTGTTACCTAAAGGCTGGCAGACAGGGCTGGCCTAGCCACCCCTCTGGCTTCTCACCCATTCACATACAGGCTCCACATGGGAACCAGCGGGGAGAAACTAGAATCCCGAGGGTACAAAGAAGCTAAGCTACAAAATGAATCCAGCTAAAAAAGGGTCTGGGAGCAGACACTTAGGCAAGACCGTAATAAAATAAAAATCAGAGCCACAAAGGACTGAGCCCTTCCTGGGCACCAGGCACTGTGCTTTTTTTCTCATTTATTTCTCATAAAGCCTGAAGAATAAGAATATCATTACCAGCATTTTACAGAGTAGGAAACTGGGTTTGCAAAAGTCAAGTAACTAACTACCCACACTAGAAAGGGAAGCAAGGCTCAAATCCGAGGTCTGCCTGATTCTAAACCCTGTATTCCCAACCACTACACAGTCTGTCCGTAGGGTGACCTTGGGCCCAGGGCTACCAACTCACCTTGCTGCTTTATGCCAGGGGAAACTCTGTCACCCAGAGGGAGTTAAGCAGGATCCTCCACTGTTGGCAGAAGAACAGTAATGTGGGAGAAACCTCACCCAAGTTCTAGAAAGGTCCCTCGTTGCCCTGCCTTCACCACTACCACTCTAACATTAGTCCTACCATCTGCTCTTCCAGAAATGATGGGATTCTGTTTTCTCAAGGGGCAGAGGTGAGATTGTAAATGACTCTAGTTTGCTCAAGTCTCTCTCAATGTTTTAGCTAAAAATATTAGCTAAAAGGGACCCCCTGGTGAGTCCTGAAGGTCCAAAGCATTGAATTGAATGCAGTGCTCACGCTGGTGACACTCGCCTTCTCAGGGGACCACAGAGGATTCTATGTTGTGGACATGAAGGAGTAAGGGGACCTCTTCTCAGAATCTCATGGAAGCCCAGACAGTGGCTTTGCTCATATTGTTGGCCCCGGCCTGCATCATCAGGGTGGAGATTCTCAGCACCCAGAGGGAGTGACAGGGCACTAGAAATGTCAGTGTTGGCAGGTCACCATTCTCTATAAACTCACCTGTAGCTTGAGAGCCAGTTTTCAGAAAGCAGCCACCGCCTTAGCCTTCAACTCCCGGGCCCGGGCCCTCCCCAGAAGTCAGCTGTTACCTGCTGAAGGTCACCTATTCTTTCTCTTCCTTCCCTTCCTTTCCTCTTTGTCTCTCCCACCACTTCCGCCCATTTTCTCCACTTCCTGCCTAATTTCCAAGCCCCTCCCTTTCTCTAAGCAGGCTACACGATCTCAGCTGAGCTCCTGTCAGCCTAGGTACCCCCACCCCACCCATCAGCCTGCCGACCACATGCCCAGAGAAATGGGGCCTCCCCACTCCTCCAAGTCTCTGGCATGTCAGGCAAAAGCCACCCTTGAGACACACCCCTGGGAACAACAGGGTTGCAGTGTTGATGTCACATCTAAATAGGGCTTGATTACTCAACGGGTAAACTCAATTAACGCCTGGGATACCAGCAAGGCAAGGCTGCTAAATATATATTTGCATTGAATTTATGTAATATTTTTTAAAAGGCATCAAAATAGTGACCAAGTGAAAAACCAGAACTTTATTGGACTTGCTTATACTTTACTTTGTAGTCTTATCTCTTTATTAAAAGATCTCAAATTGGACTGATGAGAGGGATCAGCTTTGAAGACTTCCTGTATCTTTTTTCTTTTTTTTTTTTTTGAGACAGAGCCTCAAGCTATCCCCCTGGGTAGAGTGCCATGGCATCACAGCTCATAGCAACCTCCAACTCCTGGGCTCAAGCAAGTCTCCTGCCTCCGCCTACCAAGTAGCTGGGACCACAGG
>CAUYQV010139963.1:0-28132 GCA_963574575.1 Galagoides demidoff | reverse complement strand
AAATGGCCAGGCGTTGTGGCGGGCGCCTGTGGTCCCAGCTACTTGGGAGGCTGAGGCAGGAGACTCGCTTGAGCCCAGGAGTTGGAGGTTGCTATGAGCTGTGATGCCATGGCACTCTACCCAGGGGATAGCTTGAGGCTCCATCTCAAAAAAAAAAAACAAACTATAAAATAATTACAAGTGATCCAGTAACTTCTTTCCTGCCCCAAATAAATAAGAGCTGGGGAGTATGCAGGTGGCAGAAAAATTGGATTAGAAAGGTAATTGTAAGACCTGGTATAGTGACAGCTCTGATGATCATGCTAGAAAAAGAGTTCTGAACTTGGTTGTTAGACCTTTGTATGACTGGTATCCTTATAAAAAATGGGGAATTTGGACATTGACATGCACACAAGAATGATGCCAGGTGAGATTACTTGAGGCTTCTATAAGCCAAGGAAAGTCAAATATTGTCAGTAAACCCTAAAAGCCAGAGGAGAAGCCTGGAACAGTTTCACAGCCCTCAGAAGGAACCAACCTGGGCTTCTGTCTTCCAAAGCTGTGAGCCAAGAAATTTCTGGTGTTTAAGCTGCCCAGATAGTTGCACTTTATAGTAGCATCCCTAGGAAAAGAATAAAGTAAATGTATATCTAATGTTTAAAAATCTGTCCAACTGTTTTCCAAAGTGATTATACCATTTTACATTCTCAGCAGCAGGTGTATAAGAGTTAATTTACATTTCTCTAATAACTAGTAATGTCGAACATCTTTTCATATGCTTATTTGCCATCCATATATTTTCTTTGATAAAGTATCTGTTCAAATCCTTTACCCATTTTTAATTGGGTTGTTTGCTTTCTTATTATTGCCTTTGAAGAGATCCTTTTTATTATCTATAGATATGTGATTTGAAAAAAAATTTCTCCCAGTCTGATTCTTAACTTTTTAAAAATTTGCATAACAGTGTATTTTGAAGAACAGAGGTTATAAGTTTTGATTACATCTGTTTATCTGTTCCTAACCTAACATAATGAATGCTTTCACCAATATAGTTTTTAGAAGTTTTCTAGAGTCTAGAAGTTTTACATCAATTTATATATAAAATTCATTTTGAGTTAATTTTCATATGTGGTATCAGATATGAATTGGGCTTCATATTCTTTCTTTTTCCTTTTATTTTGGCTTATTGTTTTCCAATTACTTAAATGCTACTTTTTGAAAAGTTTTTTTTCCATTGACTTATCTTTGGACCATTGTCAAAAATTAATTTATCACATATATGTGGGTCTATTTCTTAACTTACTATTTGTATTTCATTCGTGTTTTTGTCTATCTTTATGGCAATACCTCATTATCTTGATAACTGTCACTCTAAACTTGGTGTGCTTTTGTTCCCTAGAGGGCATTTGGCAATGTCTGAATACACTTGCTTGTCATAACTGGGGAATGGATATTACTTGTATCTACTAGGTAGAGGTTAGGAATGCTGCTAGACAACCTACAATACTCAGATCAACCCCACCACCACCAACAAAGAATTTCAACATAGCACCGGGATTGAGGAACCATCTATAGCTTTAAAATGTGTTTTGAAATCACGTAGTACATGGATCCCTACCTAATTTTAGGACAGACTGTGTTGTGGTCCATTATTTCACTTCTAGGACTCACAATCTACAGCGTCCTTTCTGATTTACCCATGTATGTTTCTACTTGCTCTGCTTATTGGTCTTGTTGGAAAGGCCTCATTTGTTTCCATTAGCATAGATTTTATGTTTCTTGATTTTTGTGTATCTTATCTTCAAACTTTGTTCTTATTTTTCAAAGTTGTTTTGGGTATTCCAGGTCTTTTAATTTTCCATATAAATTTTGGAATCAGCTTGTCAGTTTCTCCAAAATTCCTTTGAGATTTTTTTCTGGGATTGTGTTACATCTATATATAAATTTGGGAAATGTTATCTTAATAATATTTGGTGTACTCATCTATAAGCACTGTGTATGTCTCCATTTAATAAGGTTGTTTTGATCTCTTTTAGTGAGGTTTTTAGTTTTTCAGTATACAGCCTCACATATCTTTTATCAGTTTTACCCCAAGTAGTTCATATCTCTTTCCACCATTATAAATTATATTGTTTTATTTAATGAGATTTTAAAGACGAGACAGTTTTTTTAACATGGATATACACAGGTCTGACAATTAAGTTCATGAACTCATTCTAGTAAAAGCACCACCTAGCTCATTGCTGAATATTACTATGGTCACCTTCAAAGTTCTCCCCTGGGGAAGCTATGCACAAACACTATGCTATTGCCTAGTCCACCTTCAAAGCAATTTTAGAACTCTTTTCTGGAATGGGCTATAAAAGCTGTCATTGTAGAAGGTCTGTCAATTAAGTTCGTGAACTTGCCACCATGCATTTACATTGACAGCACTATACTAACAGTTTGGGAAGATTTCATAGCCTTGGTATATCAGTTCTCAGAGCTGTGTTCATGTTGACATGTGTGGTGTCTTGTTGAGTGGTATTCATTATTGTTGGGGGCTTTTGTGCACTCATGTATATAGGAATGAGCCTGGAGAGCTAGCTAGTCATCATAGAACCTGGTCTATTTGGTTTTGTAATTTTGGCCTCCAACATAACTACAGTAGAACTATCTGTAAGTTACCCAAGAGACTGTAACAAACTGGTCAACATACAGAGGTGGTCATCATAAAGAATTAGTCCTACTATTCTGGTATGTACATGTGATATATATTTGATCTATGAGAATTAGGTCAATTTAAAGAGGTGGTCAATGTAGGGAGGTGGTCACATGTGGTCAGGTTCTACTGTATGTTAAGATTCATTGAATTCCAAGTGATAACGACCTAAGTTCTTTTAGATTGAGGCAAAAGCTGATACCATATTTGATTCAAAGAAAAGAGTTATAGACAAGAGCCAGAGCTCAGAACATAATGGCAGTTAGATTCACTGACCTTTAGTATCTCAAATTTTCTTCAGAGATTTAGCCTTTTCCTCATAATCTTCCATGGTGAAGAAGGTGGCCCCATGCAGATGTTGAGCTATATCCTCACCCTTTGTGGATAGAGAGGAAAGGAGATTCTTCTCATCCAGCTCCTTTAGAAGATCCCTGGGAAATGTCCTGAATGACTAGAGTCACAGATCCAACCCTGGGTTAAATACTGTGGCCAATGCATGTGGGACAAGGTTGCCTTTATCAGGACTATATTTTATCTTTGTAGTTAGAATACTGTGGGCTCTTGCTAGAGCAAGGTGGCAAGAGGAATTAGAATAGAACTTCTGGGCAAGGACAGCAGCCATCACAACCAGCACCAGAATCACCTTAGGTGTCAGTATGCTCAAGAAGCAAAAGAGAAGCCCCCTCATGTGTTCTATTCTCTCCTTAAAGTGGTGTCCTTTATTAAAACATGTCCACTTTGACAGTCTCAATGTTTCTATATGTGTCATTTCTACTTTTATGGACTGACAGCCTATTGGGAAAGTACCTCTTCATTTTTACCTCTTTCCTTTCCTCCATTTAAAAAGTGTTCATGTTGTTTTGCCCTTTTGGCTTCCAAAGTCAGAATGCCTAAAAATGAGGTTAGGATGCCCACATCTAAAAAGGATAAATGTGAATTACAGCAAGGAGACAGTCTTTAAAATTGAGAGAAGGGGAGAAGGAATCATCTTTTGGTTTATTATGGTTGCCAATCCTGAAAAGCAGAGTCTGCTTCTCTAAGCTTTGAGTTTCCCTTCTGCCATTTGGGAATAATATCTTTTTTGCAACTTATTTCTCAAGACATTCCTACTTTTATTAGGTTTCTAGTTAAAACAGAACTAAGTTTTGATGTTGGCCAAGCGTGGTGGCTCATGACTATAATGTCAGTACTTTGGGAGGCTGACGTGGGAGGACAGTTTGAGGTCAGATTCAAGTTCAAAATGGGCAACATAGTGAGATACCAGCTCTACAGAAAAATAAGAAAAAATTAACCGGGTGTGATAGTGGGCACCTATAGTCCTAGCTACTCAGGAGGCTGAGATGAGGTTCCAGGTTACAGTAAGCTGTGAACATACCATTGCACTCCAGCCTGGGTAGCAGTGAGACCATGTTTCAAATATATGTAAATGAAAGTAAAATAGAACTAAATTCTGATGTTAGTGGTAGTGCCATCTTCCACCCCTCTCGGCCTCCTCTCCCACTGGCATCAAATTAACTTTAGGTTAGGGAGATCTCTAGGGTGGATCAAAGAGGTGTTTCCTGACAAGCCCAGCTTTTGCAGCCTTGAGTGAGCATGGGAGGGCTAGCATGTGGGAGTTTTTCTTCTATACCTTGTGGGAATAACTATTTCTACACTTACATAAGAGATTCAGGCAGGCATTCTATGTATCCTTGGCTAAAGAATCATTTCCTGAATGGTGATTAAGGTGAATAAAAATTTACTTTAGAGAGGAAAGAAGTGTATCTGTTATTCTGTAATCTTTTCCCATATTTTATTTCCCTAAGCCCTCTCTAGGTCCTAATAGTAGCAAAGGTGAAGGAGAGGAAAAATCATAGAATGATCATCACCACGATGGTCATGTATTAAGCACCTAGCATGTGTTAAGATCTGTTCTAAGGACTTTACCTTGTTGCCTCATTTGCTCCTCACAGCAAATGCAGGAAGTGGTATTTTTCCCATTTTCCAGATAAGGACAACTAAGATCTAAAGAGATTAAATGACATGCCATGGTTGTGTAGCTCGTAATTGCTAGAGCCAGCATTTGAACACAAATCTGGCTCATCCTAGAACACCTTAACTGCTATGGCGTCCTGCCTGCAATGGTATGTCAGTCCACTGGGAAGCACTTTTACAGATTGTATAATATTCCTTGGTTTCCATCAATTCCTAATTATGGAGAAATGAACTGATACTTAAATTGTGTAGGTTAGCTTTTTTCAAATGAGTTAGTTCTTAGGGTGAAAGAAGAAAATAAAAAAAAATCACTGGGTAATATGTGAAAAAATGAGGATTCCTGGGCTTTATGTTGAAAGTTGTTAGTGATGATGGTGGTAGGGGTGTTAAAAATTTGGTCATTTATTTGCTTCTTAATACTCCTGGTAACAATGATCCTTGGGTCACACCTTTAGAAAAGCTCAATTAGCCTGTTATGATTATGTGATCATGGTTTTGAATTCATTCTCTATAAGACCTATTTTGCATAAGTTTTGCCTTTAAAACCATATATATGTATTTGTGTGTGTGTGTGTGTGTGTGTGTATTTAAGGTGAAGAGAGGGGAAAAGAAAAGGAAAACCGTAGAAAGATAGGTTATTGGGAGAAAGCGATGTGTTCTTAGGGAGAACTGAGGAATTGGCAATACGTTTTCTTTCAGACCCAAGTGTTCAACATGCATTCTAGGTGTGCAGAGCTCCTTGCCTCAAAAGTCTTTAAAGCACTGCCCAGCACTGGTCATTTCTGGGCCATACATCCAGTTCAGCTTCATCTAGTCTCTCAAAATATTTCATTTTATTACTGGGAAGACAAAATAATGGAGCCCAGCAAACCCATTACCACTCTAGCCAAAACAAATAATACTTACCCCCCCCCAATTAAAAAACAACAGCCCCAAAATGCCTTTCTATAGGAGCATGGGGAGTAATGCTCTGGAAGCCTCCCTTGTCTCCATCTCTCCTGCAGACACCACACGCTAGCTGCCTGGCCTCCCTCTCACATGTGGAAAAACTGAAATGTTGCTCCAGGGACACAGGGATTTTGTTTACTTTTCTCTGTTAGTGCATCTTTGGTGCCTGGAATGAGCCTGATACACAGCAGGTGCACAATAAGTAGATGCGTGACTGATGGGATGAATGTGTACCTGAACTGCCCCTTGGCTTTCATCATACTTAGAATAAAATCCAAATTTCTTAACATGGCCCACAAGGCCTTTTCTACCCTTCAACTTCACCTACAGCTCTCTCTCCCATGCTTGCTACAGGCTAGCCTTCTTTCAGTTCTTTGAATTCATCAGTAGCCTTTCTGCCTCTGGGGCTTCTTTGCTGCTGTTCCATCTGTGTGGAATTCCCTGCTCTTCCCTCTTATCTCTGGGGCACTTCCTCCCCAGGCAGGTCTCAGTTGATTGCCTCTCCCTTAGAGAGAGCTTCCTTGCCTTCTCTCCTCCAACCGAGATTCCCCCATTTTTCTCATAGCTTTCTCTTCTTCTGCTGTTTTGGCTCTGACACAATTTGTATTTATTTCTATATTTAATTCTTCACTAGGTCATTGTTCATCTCTCCCATTGGACAATAGGCTCCGTCAGGGCAAAACCTTTCCTATTTAATTCTCCTGCATCTACTCAGGGCATAGCAGAGGGCCAAGCACAGAGAAGACCCTGAATAAATAAATCTTTGTTGAGTGAACAGTCACGTTTAAGCTGCAGAACATTCCAACTAAATAATTTAAGTCATGGATAGGAATGCTGGTATCCTGCATTCATGAAAATGAAGCCAAACACCGGCTAACCCAGATTTGCTAAAAGGAGCAGGGTGAGCCTGTCATTGTGAGAGGATGTCAGAAATGATGGAGTTGGGGCAGACGTGACAACTGACCTGTCCTGCTGGTAATTAGTAGCCTGAGGCTAAGCTAGTAGCAAGAGTGGGCGGGAAGCAATACTTAACCACCCAATTAAAAGGCAGTGTGAACTTAAATTTAGAAGCTGTCTGTGGTCATGCCATAGAAACCACACTGAGGGGACAGTTGGTTGCACAGCTCTGGCTCTGACAGTCATTCTTGCATGTCAGAGAGATAATTAAAGACACTGTGAGTCTGCACATTTGAAAATTATGTCCAGTGGCCTTGTCCTGAGGAGACAAGAACACAAGGAGTTAAGGTCTGGGCCACTGCACAGGTGATTTCAGGTCAGAAAATATTTAAGCCCCCCTCCCCTCTTTAAAAGAGAATAAAGCATTTTTATTGATACCAAAAAATGAGAGGCCGGGGGGTGGGGTATAGCAAAATATAGCAGAATACACTCTGAGCTGGTTATAGGAGAATCTGTGTTCCCAAACCCACTAGTTCATTAAAAGACTTCATGACCTTGGGCAAGACCCTCTGCCTCTTTGTGAATCACTTTCACATGGAGGGAGTTAGGACTCCTTTGTTTGGAAGTGACTAATGATTTGACATATGTTTTGTAGGCAGAAAGAGTCTTAATTGGCTCATATAGCTGAGCAGTGCTAACAGCAGAAGGTGCTTCTGGCCCTGCTGCATAGAGGAATGTAAACAATTCACCTGGATTCTATTTCTCTTTCCTGTCTCTTGGCTGCATTCACTCTGTTGGCCTTAGTCACCTGCCAGTTTTCCCCTCGTGATAAGATGGGGCCTGAGTCTTTTCTGCAAGTCTTTTTCCTGCAAGTCTTATGCATATTATAAAATTTTCTCTAATTGGATGAAGTAGTCACTGCAGGGGTCCATTCACATCAGGAAAAAAGTCCTCTAACCCTGCCTAAGAGATGCTAAAGTCACTTGGCTTATGGCCCCTGGCTTTCAGAGTTTGACAGCATGCCCCAGGAGGCCAACTGCTTCCCCTGGCATACCTGATACTCCTAGCCAAGAGCTAGTGGGAAGGGGGCCAGCAGTTGAATGGGATGAATCCAGATGGGGTCTGTTGCATTTCTCTCCTCTCAGAATTTACCGAGTTCCAACAGCAGGTGTTCTCTCTGATTTTCCACCATGTCACACATGATGGATGAAATTCACATGGCAGTGTGATCGGAGTGGTTCACAGGGTTGGGCAGACCTGGGTTCAAATCATAACTCCCACAATTAGTTGCTATAGAGCCCCAGACAAATTACCTCTTAGCTCTGATTTTCTATCTCATAAAAGAAAATAATGCTAATACCTACTTAACTGGGTTGCTATGAGGATTAAGTGACATCATTTGGAAAATGATATATAGCAAACACAATAAATTGGGTTTTATTTATTGTTTTTGAATATGTAAATGAGTCTGTACCTTTCTCTTCAAGAAAGCCTATAAGAATGCAAAGTTACAGGGATAATCTTGGATGTTCTCTCTTTAACAAATGTATGTCTCTTTATTTTAGTCACAGTTTTCTGGTGACCCACCCCTCATGTGCTTCATATCATGATAGGTGTCACGATAGCACCTTTATCTCATATTTATTCTATAGTCCCCACCACACTGTAAGTTGTATTGAGGAGCAGAACCATGCTTTCTCATCTATCAGTGTGTCCAGTGTCTTGCCCTGATGAATGAATTCATGATTAAACTCCAAGTAGATTAAAACTTCCCTAAGGGTGAGTACCACATAAAATATGTTTTAGTTATCCTTAGCCACTCTAACACAATGAAAGAGTTATTATTTATTAGAACAAAGGGGGTACTCAATACAAAATTGTATAATTTATGTCTTTGTTTCAGTGTTTCTATCAATTATGATTTCATTCTATTAACATTTTTAGAAGTTCATATACAAATGTGAAATGGCTGTGGGTCCTTTCTCTGTCACATTAATTATCAGAAGTATGTACTTACAGCCCTAACTTCTATAGCTTCTGGGAGTACCCAGCCAGCAGGAGAGAGGAAGGGTTCAGGCTTTGTGGATTCTATTAGCCACTTCCACTCCTTTTCTTGTGTTACTCCAAATGAAATGTTACATAATAATATGGAGGAAATGATAATACAGTGATACTATTGGGTTGTAGTATTTAAAATTCTTTTATATACATCTTTTCTCAAGGTTTCTTGGAAGTGTTTGCCCTGGTATATAAAAGATGATCTTCCTTTGGTAAGTCTAATGTCTGATTAGATTATATCATTCACCATCTAGCAAGAAACAGCTTCATTAATAGCATCTAGTTCGTTTTATAAGCAAGTCATAGAGTAATTGTTGTAAGAGATAAAGACATTTATAAGTAACTTGGATGGACAGTCTACTTCCTTTCTCAAAAGCCTGAAAAATAAATCTCTTGTTTATTTCTAGGGGACTTAGCCACAGCTTGTATTTTTCCTAACTTCTTTTCCCTCTACCCACAAAGTGAGATGTGACCTGTATCTCTTGACTTATAATAAGTTCTTACAGCTCATTTTATGTAGTAAAAATATATTACTTTTGTATTCAGAAGCATCCCTGCAAGTAAACATTATACATGTTTGCTGGGACTTGAATGAAGGGGGGGACACATATTGCTTCTGCCTATCCAGCTTTCTTGCCTTTGGAGAAACAACTCCTCCATAGATTCTTGTAGTTCTGCTAAGGCTGCTGAATATGGTTCCTGCCCCTACCTGAAGTGGAGTGGGCAGGGGGCAGGCAGTAACCCAACATGGATCACTCAGGCTCTGTCTCCCAGCGATTGGAATCTTGGGGCAACCCTGCTGCCTGTGCACTGCAGTTCCTGACTAATTGGTGCTTTCCTTAGGTCTATCAGAAGCCCCAGATCCTCTTGCTAAATTTTATCTTCTCCTTTAAGTCAAGTCGGTGTTCATTCTTGTTGATGGCACAAAAGAACTTTAACTGATATAAGTGGTATTCCCAAATGTACATAAAAGTATAGATGACTGTTGGTCCATCCCTACCTCTCCAGGAACATTTATTTCAAAGCCTACATATTTCTAAAAGGAAAGTTTTCAGTAGTGAGAGATAAGCCATTTCTGATTGCAGTAGTCATTGAAGAACTTCATCTTAAGTCATAATATTCAGCTTATTCCAGTCTAGACTGATTCTAGGAGGAGAAGGACTTGAGATCAACCAATGGTTAGAGAGTATCTAAGATGACCAATCTCTTAATCATTGATCTGTGTAGTCTGAGGCTGTGTTGTCTATGGTTATAATACTGCTAAGTGTGTCTGTGGTCATTTTTAAAAACAAAAAAAGTTAGTTTTTTTTGGGGGGGGTATGAGGTGAGAAGTCAGATTAGCTTAAAAACAGAGATGTGGTCCATGTGACATCCTGAAGTTCTTCTAGCCTTAGATATTATAAACAGCTTCAGGTAACAAGACTCAGGTATGAAAATCACCCAGCACTAGACATAGTGTTTGAGGCATCAGCAGAGGAAAAAGTGTTCTCTAAACATATATCATGTATTAAAAGAAGCCAGAAATGGAGCCTTTAGCCTCCTGACTTCTTACCTGGAGTTCACCACCATCCCATATCACCTCCCTGAACAGAATCAGAAGCTTTGTGTATCTCCTTCTAAGCTGGACTCTGAGTTTGTTAACTGGGCAAAAACACCAGTTAATTAAGCAGACTGTTGACTGTGCTGGCATACCAGCCTGCCATGTTTTCCTAGGTACCCAAATTAAGTATTTATTTCATCAATTTGCTATAAATAGAATTAATAACATTTGGGGACCTGGAAAGCCACAGATGCCAATACAGGTAGTCATATCTATCATATTTTATGCTTATTTGAGTTACTGAGTGTGGGAACTATTAAAGAGAAAATTGTAGGTTGATTTTCTATCATCATTACTATTGTTGTTGTTATAATTACAATTAATCAAAGCTTTCAAATGAAAAGCTTTGGGAGATTTCAAATGAAAAAAAAAAAACCTGAAATGTGATTGAGCCCCGAAATGTCCCTTTTCCTTACCTTTCCTTAAGGAATAGATTTGAAATCTCAAACTCACTTCTGAATAAAAATAAGTTAGGTTATGAAGGCCCATTCCCAAAAAACTTAAGTAAGGAATACCATTCCTTTTGGCATGGATGGTTCTCAAGTCTTCTTTTCCTATTGCGGAAACCACGTTCAAATAAGTAGACTTCCAGCATCTCTATTCAAAAGACACATGAGTTGGGAATAGTTATAGGTAATGGGAATTTATAACAAACCTAGATGAATGCATCTTTTTTTTTTGAGATAGAGTTTTGTCCAACCACCTGGACTAATGTATTGTTACATCAGCCTAGCTCACAGCAATTTCAAACTCCTGTGCTCAAGCGATCCTCCTGCCTCTGCCTTCCAAGTAGCTGGGACTAGAGGTGACTTTTTTCTAAGATCTTCAAGGTATGACGTTGGAATTTTAATGGGGATTGTATGAAATCTATAAATTACTTTGGTAGTATGGGTATTTTAACAATATTGATTCTTCTCAGTCATGAGCACAGTATGTTCTTCCACCTGTTAACATGCCCTGCTATTTCTTTTCTCAGTGTTCCATAGTTCTCTCTGTAGAGATCCTTCACATCCTTCATTAAGTATGTTCCAAGGTATTTCATTTTCTCTGATGCGACTGTGAAGGGTATTGTATCTTTGATTTTATTTTTAGCTTGCATGCTGCTGGTGTATAGGAAGGTTACTGAATTGTGAACACTGATTTTATGTCCTGAGATGTTGCTGTATTTTTTTATGACTTCCAAAAGTCTTATTGTTGAGTCCTTGGGATTTGAAAGTATAAGATCATATCATCAGCAAAGAGTGAGAGTTTGACCTCCTCTCTCCCCATTTGGATACCCTTGATATTCTTCTCCTGCCTGATTGCATTGGTTAGGACTTCTAGCTCCATGCTGAATAGTAATGACAATAGTGGGCATCCTTGTCTGGTTCCAGTTCTACTTAGAAATGTTTCAGTTTTTCTCCATTCAGTATGATACACCGGGGAAACAAATCCCTATTTAATAAATGGTGCTGAGGAAACCTGTTGGCCACATGTAAAAGACTACTTCTCACCACTTATAAAAATTAACTCATAATGGATAAAAAAAGGTAAATCTAAGACATAAATAAAAACTGTAGAAAAAGGTGTGGGGAAAAACTCTTAATGATATTGTCCCTGGGAAAGAATTTATGAAGAAGAACCCAAAGGCAATTGCGGCAACAACAAAAATAAGTAAATGGAACCTGATCAAGTTATAAAGTTTCTGTATAGCTAAGGATATGATCAATAAAGAAAAGAGACAGCTTTTGGAGTAGGAGACGATTTTTATGTGCTATGAATCCGACATTGGCTACTATCAGAATCTATAAAGAACTCAAGCAAATCAACAAAAAAGAGCATACAACCCCACTAAAAACTGGGCAAGAGACATGAAAAGGATATTTTCTCATGAAGACAGATGAATGGCCAATAAACACGTGAGAAAATGCTCATTGTCTCTAATTCTCAGAGAAATGCAAATCAAAACTACTTTGAGATATCACCTACTCCCAGTAAGAAGGGCCCACAGCACAAGGTCCCAAAGCAATAGGTATAGAGAGAAGGGAACACATGTGCACTATTGGTGAGACTGAAAATTAGTATAGCCTTTATGGAAAGAAGTAGGGACAGTCCTCCAAAAACTAAAAGACCTACCATATGATCCCACAATTCCATTACTAGGTATCTACCCCAAAGAAAAAAAGTCATTTTACCATAAGGACATTTGTACTTGAATGTTTATAGCATCATAATTCACAATTACAAAGATATGGAAACAACCCAAGTGCCATTCAACCCATAAATGGATAAACAAACTGTGATATATGTATACCATGAAGTGCTATTCAGCCATAAAAAATGGAAGTTTTGTATCTTTTATAACAAGCTGGCTAGATTTGGAGAACACTCTCCTAAGTAAATCATCACAGGAAGGAAAAAAACAAGCACTACATGTGCTCAGTACTAAATCGAAACTAGTAGATTAACACCTACATGCTCAATTCAGAGAAAAAGTCAATTAAATTCAAGAAGGGGAGAAGTAGGTTCAGCAAGTTCCCACCCAAAATGAACAATGCATGGGTATATGGCACACTGCCTGCATGAAGGAAATAACAACTCAGACTTTACCTTACAAATGAAAAAAAAAATCCTCATATTAATCTGAAATTTAAAAAAAATTAAAAATAATTTTAAAAAATGGAGATTCAGTAATCTCCAATATGTCTTTTAACTTGAGAATTCCTTGATTCTTTTTATTTGTATTTATGTATTTATATACTTGATTTTTTTGTTGTCTACATTGGCACGGAGGAAATTCCCTGATCCTATAAACTGCATTTAGAGTCAGTATATGGGCAGGAAGTAAAATCACAACTGGAGACTAGTAGTACAGTTAATTTGTAACAATAACTCACAGACTTTAGTATGGTTCAATCTCTCTGAGATGCTTGGCAAAAAGGCAAATTCCAGGGATTCCTCCTTAGAGAGTCAAATTTCGTAGGTTTATAGCCAAAATCTTCCTTTAAAAATATCCTTCCGGGGCCTATGGTGTACAGAGATAGGTGGGTACATGTCTATATTTCAAATGAAGAGGAACATGGTGAAAATATGAGTGCCTTCCTAAGGACAAGCTAATTTGGGGGAAAAAAACCCTCTTCTTTCCATAATTCTTTTTTCTTTTTCCTGAGCAAACTCAACTATCTGATTCTCAGGAAAAGATGACACAGTACTCAGAAGAGATGGAGGTGTTGCTGGAACAGTAAGGAAGAGAAATGTCGATTGATTAGGAGTCCCAGGGCGTGAAGGGGCCTGGCCAGGAAGTCAAAAGTCATAACTTTTGTTCCTGACACTGCTATTTCTGTACTGTGGCCTTGCACAAGTCGTATAAACCCTCTGAAGTGCTATTCTTATTAATCAGCTGGGAAGGACTCTATGATGCACCCCAGATCCTCTCAGGAATAAATGATTTTCCGCTTCTGAAAATGTGTCTGGAAGATGCTCCTCTTTCAGGATGTCCTCTGCTGAACAAAACTGCCTGGGCTAACATTTGCCCCTTTCTAGGTCATCCCGTAATAATAAATCATCAATGCAGGGTTAGAAAGGCCCAGCCTTCTTGTCCCGGCAGTTCTGAGGAGCCACTGGTCTCACCCTGTCCCTGGCACTGACTGAGGCCTTTGTTCCGACAGCCCCTGCTCAGCTTCTCCCTCCGCCCACTCCCGCTTCCTTCTCTTCCCTTCCACATTCCCTAATAAGTGACTTGAATACAAATCTCTGTCCCAGGAAACGCAATCTGGGACAGCAATCGTGATAATACTAGTCATGATCACAGCAGCTGCCATTTATTGTGTGCTGACTGGGGGTCAGGCAAAGTACCAAGTCTTGTACAAACATTATTCTGTTTTCTCCTCCAAACTGTCCCTACAAGGTAGGAATTTTCATCTCATTTTACAGGTGAGGAATAGTTTTATGAACTTAAAAGAGAACAGTATATGTAAACGTGCTTTGACTATTACAAAATAGTATTACTTCTATTTATAAATTCCAACTGAAAAGACTTTTCTAAAGCTTCCAGCGGTACTCTCCAGATGAAAGCCTCTGCCCGGCTCTCAGTGGGAGAGAATGGCAGCTCTGCTCGCGTCCTCTGCCATCTTCCCTGTTCAACCAACTAAAAGAGAAACCAAGGGGCCGCTGGGCCCCTAGCCTATGGCTCTTTACAAATGCTCTGTAGATTGTGATATCTCTGTTCTTTTACAAATGTGCTTTGCATGGAATTCTGGCAGTGCTTTTTCAAAATTCAGAAAATACCTTTGCATAGGAAGAATAACAGCCCCAGCCATCTCTGTATTCTCAGCCTTTCGTGTTCACAGCACAGCTCCTGCATTCTTTTACTCACTGCACATTTTTATGGCATCACCATGAAATATATCCAGCACAAGAGCTGACCCAAGGGATGACCAAGATGGGGTCTCTGCTCTCATGAGGGTTTGTCTCAGCTCTTGGTCCCAAACTCTGGTGATGTGAATTCCAGACCCTGAGTTGGGGCTAGTGGTTTAGGCTGCAGTGGATTCTTCTTATAGCCTCCATGGCCCCGTTCTGTTAATGCATCTCAGGGGGGTGGCGAGTTTCCCCTCTTCTATGGCCTGCAGCCTCAAGTTCTTCACATTCTCACAGACACTAGAGAGTTATAGAGAGCCCTCATTATTCTCAGTCAATAAGTTACCATACTGACTGACTGAGAGTATCTGTCTTGATTTGGGCTTAAACTCACTTTAAGGTTTTCTATCATATACTGCAAAAAATTCATCATATTCTCCCTAAGAAAGTATACCTCTTGGTTAAAGATAATTTTTAAATTCATTTTCAAATCAACCACCAGCAGGCTGTCTGCCAATAACTGTGTTTATTTTTTAGCAAATCAATTGCACTCTCAACAAAGGACTCATCCTTTCCGGTCAATATCCCCTTCACTGCATACAGATAAGGTTTACCTTAGGGACTTCAGGAACCCACGTTAGTTTCTTTCACGGGGGTTACCTGTAGTCAATATAAATAGCAGATATTTGTAACATCATCGCCCTAAGTGCTAAAAGTTTTCATCTTCGTTGTGTTTATTGGTAAGTAGATATGGGGAGGAGGAGTGGGATTTTTTGCCTTCCTGTAGCCCTGAGATAAAGATGCTGACTGTGGGTGGTGTTTGCTGACTTAACCCCAAGTCCCTGGTCCATACTGTCCAGTGGTTCCAGCAGAGAACATTCTGTGGTATGTGCAAGGTGGTCATTATTCTCAGGACAGGGGAAGCCTGGAAAAATCTGGATACTGGATCTTTCAATTGTATAAGAAACATGGAAAACTGTGAGAATTCAAAAAATAATCATCACATCAATCTCTTTTCCTTCAAAATTCATGTATACATTTACCGTATATTTTATTCAGCCACTGATTTGTTCTAAACACTGTCCTCAATATAGACAGAAAAACATGGAGGCTGCCTTTCTGAAGCATTCAGTTCAGGATAAAAGTCAAAAAAACAATACACTAAAAAAGCCATATGTAATCGAGACAAGTATTATGAAGCAAATGGGAAAATGATCAAGAATGGTGGGGAGTATGGTTTGGGGGGTGGTTAGGAACCATTTAGACTAGGTCATCACAAAAGGTCTTTCTGATGAGATGGTCTGTTTTTTTGGTTTGCTTTTCTCATTTCCTTCATCGGTGTTTCCTGAGTTATGTGTTCAAATATTTACTCTCCCTTCGTACCTTGGGCTGTGAGCTTTATGAATACAGAGAGTTTAGCAGGTGGCTATTGTCGTCACTACCGCATTTCACGTGCCACACATGCCTGGCACACAGTAAGTTTAAATATTTGTAAAATGAATAAATGAATGAGACAATAGCTCTATCCCAGACACACAGTCAGACACACACACACACGCACACACACACACACACACACACACAGAGGAGAAGCAGCATTTTTAGAACTAAACAGGATAACAACCTGTCCTCCTCAATAGGAAAAATCTTGGAGCCACTGTCAGGAAATCTCTGAGCTTATAAGAAATGGATCCAGATCATTTGTAAAACTGGAATTATCTGATAAGGGATTAGTTTGGTCCCTAGGACTCAAGCAATAGTAAATCTATATTCTCTGAGGCTTAAGTAGGATGTTTGTTAGGCTCCTTGCCACTAGATGAGGCAAGATTGGATTTTTGTGGTCCCCTCTGGAAGATGTCCTCTTTGTAAGCTGCTAGAGGCTAGGTTTATTTGCTCCAGGAATATGTAACACTCTGATAATCTCCCATGGTTCTAGAAAGGCTGAAAGCTATAGACAGGTGTTTGATCCACTAATCCATCTCCTATGGTTTACTATTGATTGAGTTTGGGTAATGGTGGATATTTTACTGCCCTTGTGCAGTAGAATTTTTATATTTCCTGGAAGGTATCACTATCTCTACCCTGTTAAATTGTCAGAACAAGGGTCATACTGGTCTCAGTGCATCTTCCTTTGTGGGTGAGGGAAAAAGAGAGAAGTCAGGGTCCGACACTGGAAGCCCAGAGAAAAAGAGTCTAAAATGAATAAGGGATTATTACACACAATAATGGCTCTTTGAAACCTTCACAGTGGATTTTGTTTCTCAGGGAGAACTATTATTTACCTTAGGAATAATAGAAAGAAAGAAATTCTTTTCATTTGTGAGTTCTTTACAATAGCATCAAGTTCCAGGATTGGCTTTTGGGAAGGAGAATTTAAAACATATCGGGTTTAAAAAGGCACAAGTTTGATTCTATGTACAAGTAGCTATTATTACAATGGTGAAGACCCCAATCTTCAGGTAGTTTTCACTTTTAGTGTCCCAGAGAAACTTAACAGAGGCAGGGACCAGCAAAGATTTGAGCTATTTTTTTATTGAGTAACATGGTGTTCACCAGGCCAGGGAATTGGGTGATATTCAGATCTAAGCCTGACTCAGAAAGAGCTACTTTCATAAAGATTTTTAAAGTTATAATTTTGTATTGTTTGCACCAATCTCCTTCAAGACCCTCCCCTCCTATCTCCCTGGTAACTCACAATAAACAAGATAGGTAGAGGGTTTCAGATCTGTCTTTACTGGTAGGCTTGTGTTTCCTTGCTTGGGGATATTACCAACCTGCTGGCATCCTTGGAGCCTTCTTTTTACTTTTCTCCCTTTGAAGATCTTTCTCAAAGGGTACTGAAAGTGCTGCTATGATAAAATAATTCCAGACTTAACGAGAACCATGTCAGTAGAAGGCTTCTAATAAATTTGGTTTAAAATGATAAGAAAGCAGCATGTGAACCCAAGTGCCATTTGACTTTGGGGAGAGATGGTCAGCATGCTAGGACAGAATGTAACCGGGGACAGATTGAAACATTTTCTTCTCATCTGCGTTTACTGTATGTTAGTCTATTATGCTGATTCATGATTAATATTATGCCTCAATTGTTTTGAGTTTCTGAAACCTTAATTAGCTATTATTTCTTAATAGAACCATAGAAACTTAGAACTAAAAGGAAAGATTATCTGACCCAGTTCCGAAAATACACGGAACTTGATGCCCAGAGAGTAAAAATAATTTCCCTGTGCCCTTCTTTCCTTGTACATATTCTAAGGTCATTTTGGTGAAAATGCATAATGGTTAACTGTAAGGCTTTTGTTCTCTTGGAATTTGGGGGGATTGCAATTTCGTTTCAGTGTAATTTTTTTTTTTTAAACCAGGAAAAGAAAAAAGGTAAGTACAAATCAGCTACTCATTGTCTTCAGTAATGAGTGCCCTCTTTCCAAGTTAAGGTGTTTATAAATGCGGTGTTGCTGCTTCTCTTTCACTTTATTTGCAAAATCTCTTCTGACATTTACTTTTAGGAATATTCTAAGGAATGAGTTACTGAATGTTGGGGTAGACTTACAATTTAGGGACTCTTTGATAAGTCACTCTGACCCACTGACAAAGAATCTATGTAGCCCTCTATTCACAAAGGCTGGAACAGCCGAACATGTCTCTAAGAACCCTGAGACCTAATTCCAAATTCATGGTCATTAACTAAAACTGTGTTATAAATTGTGATTAGATTCACAGACTAGGTCCCCCAAACACTTAACTCATACTTTTTATTTCTGTTAAGGTTCTTTCTGTGCAATAAAAGAAGAATATTAGTCAAACTTGCTTAAAGAAATAAAGAGGATTATTCATTGGCTAATGTACCTGAAGAGTCCACCAATAGATCTAACTTCAGTAATGACATGATATAGAGGTTAACGTGACACACCAGAATCTACTTTTTCTTTCTCTTTGTCTGGCTCTGCTTCTTCAGTTTGGAGTACATTCTTACACTCTGTCTCCCCTAAAGGAGGCAAGTAGGTCACTGCAGATGCAGTCTCCATTCTCCTAGGTTCCAGAGGAAGAGTAATCTTTTTCTTGAAGTTCTCACATGAATCTAATTGGACAATCTATGGTTACGTGTTCACCCCTGAACCAATCACTGTGGCTAGTGAAATAAAGTGAGCTGATTGGCTAGGGAAAGCACAAATCAGCTACTCATTGTAGCTGAAATACCGAGTCTGAGGGAAGCCCCACCCAAAGCAACTAATTTGAGTAGTTAAGGAGATAAAGTTTCAAAAGGAAATCAGTAAATGTGTTACTAGAATTTCTTCTTCAGTAGGTCCTTGCTCTCTAGGATTCAAAGAATGAATCCATCCACCACAGATCAGTGATAAGACAGGATTTATTTTACAGAAAAGAATACAGAAAAAGTATCAGAGCTTCTGGCAGAGGGAAAAACTCATCAGAAAAATCCCCCCCTTCTGTCTAGGATATATATATATATATCCTAACAAATGAATGGACACAATCCCTTCTTTCTTAGGTCTAAGAAACTTATATGAAATTGACCAGGCCTGGGAAATGAGGGGCAAGGGGTTCTGGTTCAGCTGCAAGTGCAAGGGGGCAGAGACACTATGGGGGCTCCCTAAGCTGGCAACCTGGAGGTGTCCCCCATCAGCAGTTGTCCACCACCTCTGGCCACTAGAACCTCCTGAGGCCCCCCCCCCCCCCGCCTACCCTCCAACCCACCTTCTCCTCTGCTTTTTGCTGCTGTACCAACACTTCCAAGGCAGAGAGGAAGGACCTCCCGTCAGCTCTGGGGGAGCTGGCTGGGGGCTACCCGTCCTGTATCAAAATCACCGAATAAGAAGGAATGGCAGGGCAGCCCCATATACCAAGTGTGGTGGGTTTGAACCCAGCCAGGCCAAACTGCAACAAAAAAGTAGCTGGGCATTGTGGTGGGCACCTGTAGTCCCAGCTACTCGAGAGAATTGCTTAAGCCCAGGAGTTGGAGGTTGCTATGAGCTGTGACACCACAACACTCCACAAGGGCAATATAGGAAGAAAAAAAACAAAATAAGGAATGGCAATAAGAAAGGCCTAAACAAACTGTAGGTATATACTTGGCCTATTCACAAAGGAATCCAAGATAAATTGGATTCCTTAATCGCTTAATCCCAGGAGTTGGAGATTGCTGTGAACTGTGATGCCACAGCTCTCTACAAAGGCAACATAGGAAAAAAAGAAAGAAAGAAAAAGAACAAGGAATGGCAATGAGAAAGGTCTAAACAAACTGCAGGTATATACTTGGGCTATTCACAAAGGAATCCAGGATAAATTTTTAAAGACTAGATTTTGGTGGAATTCTCTATTACGGTTTTCTATTAATATATTAACTAGTATGAAACTGCCTGGAAACCCAAACGCTGTTACCTTATGCTTCCCTGCACTTGGCTTTTCTCTTTCAATGCTAAGTCTTTTGGTATCTTGCATTAACTTAGAAAAACAACAATATTTGGCTAGTAGGGTGTTAGGAATTTGCTTCTCATAAGTGTGGTTCTCATATTAGCAGCATTTATCTCCTGGAAACCTGCTAGAAATGCAGAAACTCAGGTTCTGCTCCAGACCTACTGGAATCAAAATCTGCCTCTTAATTAGTCCCCAAGTAATTAGTACTTACATTGAAGTTTTTCATGGCTTTTTAAGAGTTTTGTGTTACTAGTTTTAAGCTATTTGGTTAAGATGTAATTGGTGTAGTTTTCTTCATTTTTGCTATGCTTGGAGTTCGTTGAGCTTCTAGAATTAAGACATTCTTTTAAGACACGTTAAAATTTTAACCATTATTTTCTCAAATATTTTTATGATACCTTTTTTCCTCCTATCTTTTGAGAACTTTAGTTACACATGTATTAGGCTATGTAAATTTGTATGATATATTGATGCTATGTTCATTTTTTCTGTCCCCCCCACCCCCACCCCCCCGCTTTGTGTTTTCTTTTGGTTTCTTTTTTTTTTTTCTTTTTCTTTCTTTCTTTTTTTTTTTTTTTTTTTTTTTGAGGCAGAGTCTCATTTTGTCAACCTTGGTAGAGTGCCACGGCATCTTAATTCACAGCAACCTTAAACTCTTCGGCTCAAGCGATTCTCTTGATTTAGCTTCCTGAGTAGCTGGGACTACAGGAACTGACCACAACACTTGGCTTTTTTTTTTTTTTTTGGCTGGGGCTGGGTTTGAACCCAGCACCTCCAGCATATGGGTCCAGTGCCTTACTCCTTTGAGCCACAGGCACTGCCCAACGCCTGGCATTTTTTAGAGATGGAGGTCTCATTCTGGCTCAGCTGGTCTTGAACCTGTGAGCTCAGGCAATCCACCTGTCTCAGCCTCCCAGAGAGTATGTGTTTCCTTTTGAATACTTTTCATTTTAAAAGTGATATTCTATCTTTGAGTTCCATAATCTTGTGTTCCATACTGTCTAATTCTCAGTTAATTCTAACTAGTATATTTTTTATCTTATTACAGGCTTTTCTTTAGGAGCTCAATTTAGATTTTTAAAATATATGTTATACAAATGTGCATAAAAAATTTATGTATGTATACATGTCTCTCTTTAACATGCTAATACTTTCTTCTGCCTTCTTTAACATGTGGAATATATTATATATTTTAATGTACTTACCTCCTAATTTCATCATCTTTGTCATTTTTGAGTTCATTTCCACTGACTTTTTTTTTCACCTCATATGGATGCTACTTTCTTTGCCTACCTAGTATTTTTATTTGGATGCCATTCATTGTAGATTTTACCTTATTGATAAAATGTTTATATTTCTTTAAATATTCATACACTTCATTCTGGGACACTTATTTAGAAACAATCAGATACTTTCCGGAGCTTTCTTTTGACCTTTGGTAGGTAGGGCATTGGTAACCTTTAGTCTAGTGCTAATTTTGTTCAATATCCTTAGAGAAGATGCCCTTCTGAGAGCTCAACCTGATACCTCATGTGTTACAAAGATCTTCCGCATCTGGCCAGTGGGAACCCAAACTATAACCTGCCTCTGTGAGCTCTAGAATCATTGCATTTCTTTGATCCAGGGTCTGGTAGTTTTCTTCCATAGATGAAGCTCTCATCTGTACTCAGTGGAAGATTTGAGGGGAAGATCTCTGGAGCTCTCTTTCAGTACAGCCATCTCATCTCTGTTACTCTGCTTCTGCAGATCCTAACCACCTCAGTCTCTCTAATTTTCAACTGTAAGTCCTCAACTCAGGGAGAGTGCTGGGCTCTATTTGAATCCCTCCTTCTTGTGAAATTTTTTCCAGGTAGTTAGAGCAATCTGAGGACTCATTTAATTTGTTTTTCTTCCCTTAGGGATCATTGTACTAAGTTACCTGTTGTCTGATGTCTGCATACTGTGGTTTCATATTTTGCCAGTTTCCATGGTTGTTTAGGGCAGTCCCTATTCTCCATCATGGCCAACACTGGAAGTTCTTACACAGTCAATCTTGAAAAACATTGTCTTGGAGGACTTCACTGGCTTCCTGTGTCCACTGTGTTCTCCCTAAACCCTTTCAGACTTGGAATCATCCTCTAAGAGTTTGTAAGCCCCAATGCAACTTTTTCCTCTGATTTCTTCTCAGTTATAACCCTTCTGAATAGAGGTTTCTGATGCCTTCTGTTCTAGAGATGCATCCTTGGTGAACCAGGATTTAGGAGACCAATGTTAAGTTCAATATTCCCTTCTGGGGAGCTCAAATACCAAAATAGTTTTCTGTTAGAAAGATATGGAAAATAAAAGTGACATTCTAAAGCAATTAGTTAAGGCAACAGAAAAAAAACAAAACATAAAGCCATTTGGCAGAGGGAGAGGAGAAAAAAGCCGTTAGTCAAATGTGTGGCTAGTCAAAGCTATTCTGCTTTAAAATTAGGTCAGATAGCAGGGAAATGGTGGAACTCTCAAAATTTTCTGTCAATCACCAGTTCACATATTATACCAATTCATTATTCCAATAAAACTCTAGCAAATATTAACTATACCTGTGGGAACATATGGCCCGAGTTCAAGAGAACGGATTAGTGAGGTTTGGAACACAGCCCACTTATAAATGGGAGACACCTGACTTTCTCCTACAACTCTGGAAATGAAAACTTTAGGCTCCCTTAGCATTTCCCAGCTTGTCCTATATTAATATCTAAGGGAAACCACTTGTGTTTCTCCACTGCTCAGCCACCACCCTAGCCAAGCCAACATCATCTCCCACTTGGACCATTGCAGTGGCCCCTAAAGTAATCGCCTTGTTCATACTGTTGGCGTATTGCAGGTCTTTTGTCCATACAAATCAGCCAGAGTCATTTTTTTAAAAGCTCATTTCTGATCCTATTACTGCCTTGCTTAAAGTTTTCTAATGGCTTCCCAAGACACTTAGAGGGAGTTCTAAGCTTCTTACCACAGCCTGCCTGGCTTCTGGCTTCCCTTCCAACGCATCTCACATTGCTCGTTTCCCCTGCCTTCAGCACACTGGCTTGCTTTCTGTTTCCCTTGCAAGCCACATTCTTTCTTCCCTCCAGGTCTTTGTATTTGTTGCTTTCTTTTCTCATGTCTTTTTTATCTTTTTCTTTTCATTGCTGGTACCTCCCACTTACTTTGAGTCAGAGTTCAAAATCTTCCTAGAGAAGCCTTTCTTACCACACTATAGAATCACTTTTAAAAATTTCCTTAATAGACTTTATTACTGTTTGGCATTTTCTTGGTTTACCTGTCTTCCCCCATAGAATATAAACCTCAGGAGGACAGTTACCTCATCCATCTCACTCACACCCGCACCCTTATGCCTGTATGAGTGCCCGGCACATGGCAACCATTTGGTGCATATTGCTGCATGTTAGAGCCATAGACCACCTTATGTACGATAATATTTAACCTGATTTAATTGTATTGCAAAATCAATTTTTGAAGCAAATTTAGATTAGATCCAATTGCCTTTGCCTCTAATTTAGATTGCTGGTGCATAAATATATTAAATCTATATCTTTAGCGTTCTTTGACTATTCAGTTACAATAGGGACAATTTTTATATTTTCGTATGTATTTTTCTTAAATTTCAATAAACATGTTTTGGGTCTGTTGCACCTAAGAATCTATGATAAAAACATGAAAATGTTTCCAAAAGTAGATTTTTCTTAGATCCCTCCTTCTGGAAACAAGTTGGAATGGGATGTTAGAGTCATGGGAGAGTTCATATGCATGAAAGAATTCCTAATATATGAATATGCATCTTTCAGATACACACACATATGCATATGCGTGTTAGCCCATTTCCAACCATCATCAGGTATATTTGAGACTTGGGTAACTTTCAGGTAATACTATGTAATATGATTTTACCTAAGGAATGAATGCCTCACCCAACATCCCTTTGATGCCTTTAACTATAAAGATATAACCAGTTATTTGTGAATATAGTATTTTAGAAATTTGCATTATGAAGTATTATAAGGTTTCTCAGAGCATAAGAGCATGGTAGGAACCCCCAGAACCAAAAGATTTATTCAGGGAAAAGTTTTATTCCATTTTCAAAAGTATATTCCTTTCTTCCTGGTATGTGTTTTTTCATAGGGGTGTGAAGAAGAAGGTTGCCCTTACTGCAATGGAAGGATGCATAATCTAGTTCTTGGGTCCTTCATGCTATTTTGAGTGTGTTGTTTTCTATTCAAATGATTCCCCAATTGTGGTTGCCTGATAGACTAAAGAATCAACAGGGTCTTCTGGTAACCATGGAAGCCACTGGCTCTCGAATGAGTTATTTTTAGATTGCTTCACTGAATAAATTTCTCTTCCTCTTCCTGAGAGGAAAATAATGTAATATGATCTTTACAATTTGAGGCCTCAGCCATGGAAACAAGAAAGGGATGTTGAAGAAAGGAGAATTTTATATTGTTTCATTTTAATAATCCAAATGAGACTTGGGAAGTTACATTACATTAGTAGGCAGTTAACGAAAATGTGGGAGTCATCAAACAGCTCTCCTTGGGTCTGCAATTTATAGAGTCTTAGTTCTAACAATGCTTAAATTTGTGTTTCCCTCTACTAATCAGAGGCTCAAAGGCAGGCCTCAAGTAAGTCCTGCTAGTACTTTAATCAAAGATACTAAAAGTGATGCCTCTGACTTCTGAGTAGGTTGTGACATAGTGACAGTTCTATAGGTTGTTTAATTGAGACTTGGATCTCCCTTTCAGCTTCTGTTGAAAAAGAAGAAAAAAATGACTGTGATGAGCTAGCATTTCTAAGTAATAACCTCTGGTCTCAGTATTATTTTGAAAATCTGCATTGGTAGAAAATTTTAAAAACACTAATTATGAACTCTCCCCTGACTAAAGGACAAATTACATTTTGCTCCTGGAAATGCCACAATATTATTAATGGTATTATTGTTACTTACGGAATTTGTGAAATGACTCAAGGGCCTTGGAAGATGCATGGATGAAGCAAAAGACCAGATTCCTTTCTAATGAGGTCAGCCAAGATTAGAAAGTGATTACATATTATTTCTACTTTCACCTAAATAGTCCTTTCGATAGAACCTAGAAAAAAAATGGGATGTCAGACCTGTGAAGAACCTTTCCCGCAGGGCCTCATTTCACAAAATGAGAAGTAGCCCAGCAAGTGGCCTCTTGTTTCTCTTGACTTGGGATCCATTCATCTTTCTGCCACAGACAAGCTTAATATCACACCAGGAGAGCTCAATGGATATTAGTGGCTTCTCTTCACCCATCATATGAAGCCTAAACTCTTATACATGGCCACCAAGATCCCCAGGTGGTGTGACCTCTGCCCCTCCTTGCCTTAGCTACATCCACCATGTTTTAGTACACCAACTTTTTTTCCCTTTGCTGAAGCTATTGAGTTTGTTACCACCTCAGGATCTTTGCATTTCCTGGTGACCCTGCCTTGAAAGCCTCCCCACTGATTTGGAATGGCTGGTTCTCATCGTTGGCAGGCAGAATCCTGAGAAAGCCCCAACTCCCTACTCACAATATACATCCTGTAAAATCCACTCCCACTGACTGCAGATGGAACAAATTAATGTTATGCTGTTTCACACTGGCAATGTGGTCACTAATCCATAGACTTTGAGTTAATCAGGGGAGAGACTCGTGGGTGGTTCTGATCTAATTGGGTGATCTTCTCCAAAGAAGGTGAAGTATCAGAGAGACACTTAAGTTTTGTCAGTCTAACAGAAAGCAAAGAGTCATGTCATGAGAGGAGCGACCACGAGTCACACACGTGGGAGTGCTGTCTAGGGGCTGAGAGTGGCAGACAACCTCTAGCAAGACAATGGGGACCATGAGGAAAAGACTCCTGCCAAAAGCTGATGAGCTTGGGAGAGGACTCAGAACCTCAGATGAGCTCACAGCTCCTGCCAACACCTTAATTTTAGCCTCTAAGAGCCTGAGTGGAGGGAGGTTCCAGCTAACCTATACCCAGACTCCTGACTCAGAAACTCAGAGATAGTAAATCTAGTTTTAAGGTGCTGAGTTTGTGGCAATTTGTTATACAGTATTAGAAAACTAATATGGTTTTCTTGTCTCAGCTCAAGTGTTCCTCAGAGAGGCCTTCCCTGACCCCTCTAATGCTTTGTGCGCTCCTGTCCCATTACCCTGATTGATTCACTTGTTAGCACTTAGAATTTAAAGCCACCTTATTTGCTTACTGTCTGGGTACTTCCTATAGTCCCCAGTACCTAATGTTCATTGAGTGTGCACATAGTAGGCGCTCAATAAATATTTGTTGAATGAATCACCGACTTCTGATTAATGAGTATTTATCAACTGCCCATGACTAGACTCCTAACTTATTCCCTGGACCACCAGGTGGCAGATCATTTAGACAGTAAAGTAAATAGAATAGAAGAACCTTGGCCTGGAGACAGAACATCAATTCTCTAATGGCAGTGTTGCCATCCAGACTTTAATCTAAAACCATCTGCCTTTATTTTTCTTAACCTGGTCAGTTGGACAGCACATCTGCTAGTGCTGGTGTTTCTGTAGCCAAATTATATGATTAACTCTTTTAAAACAGGAGCTTAGAAACAGAATAGATTGATACCATCATTAGCACTAACTATATGACCAGCCACAGAGGATTATCTTTACCAGTGCCGTTTGTTACTGTGATTTTTTTTTTCCCTGAATAATTTAACTTCTTGAGAGTGGATCTGCTTAATTGTTTAAGCTTTCAGTTGGTGATTTTCTTTTTTATCTTTGGAATAAGTGTTTTTATGCTTTGGGAGAATGTGTCTCTCATCATAACTTTGCTAACCTGGAACACATTCAACACTATAATAGGAACTCAGAGGACTGAATACCGGACTGATTTGCATCCGGATTTGTATGTCCGGGTTTTACCATGTGTGTAGAAATTCACCAAAGCATAAGAGCCATGAAATCAGGAGGATCATTTGTTTTATTTTTGCTGTTCTTTTATCCTCTGTACTTTTGCTTTTTCATAGTTTCTGGATTCTTATAATAGTGGCAGACATAATGGGCATGCAGTAAATAGCTTTGAAGAAGTGAAAGGTAGTCTCTTACTACCCTAACTATCACCAAGTCTTGGAAGATCTCCTGTTCTGTAAGTTACCCTTGAGGAAATTGCCCTTTTCTGTTTTGAGAAATTAAACATTCAAGACCCATTCATCTCCTTGGATAGTGGATGTTAGGATGGTTATTGACCATTTACATGTCACCTTTTATTCAACATCTACCCTGTGTTTGGTATTTTGTGAGGTGTTAAGGGTACAAAGGTAGATAAGGCCCCTTACCCCAAAGAGTATACAGTCTTTCAATTTTGTCATGATGGGTACCTAATGTAATTCTTATAGATAATTGATGGTTCATTGAAGCCTAGGGTCTGGGTATTCTGAAGGTGGATCTTAGTGAGTGTCTGGGCTTGTAATATTGATATCCCTTTCCCTGCTTTTATTTAGTTAAAGTAATGCTAGTCCCCCAAACAGATGAACCTCAGTGGCTTAGCACAATTGAAATGTATTTCAAAATGGGGTTCCAGATCACTTGGCAATTTTGTCCAAAGCTGTGATTTAGGGGTCCCAGTTCCTTCTACCTTGCCAGTCTGCCATCTTCAACTTGTCATGTTGATGTTCAAGGGGAAAGAAAGGAAGATCTCATCATGGATCAGGCCTGGAAGTGTCATGAATTACTTCTGCCCAAGATCAGTTGACCACCGTGCAGTCGCACGCTCACATCTAACTGCAGTGGTGCAGTAACTATACGTGCAAAGTGCATTATGTTCACCGGAGTGCAACCAGGAGAGGTGATTTCTATTTATCAAGCTAAAGGAATCTTAATAATATTATTCCTTTTAAAAGGTCAGAATTTTTTTTTTTTTTGAGACGGAGCCTCAAGCTGTCCCCTTGGGTAGAGTGCCATGGCATCACAGCTCATAGCAACCTCCAACTCCTGGGCTCAAGTGAGTCTCCTGCCTCTGTCTCCCAAGTAGCTGGGACCACAGGCGCCCGCCACAACGCCCGGCCATTTTTTGGTTGCAGCCATCATTGTTGTTTGGTGGGCCTGGGCTGGGGATTCGAACCCGCCACCTTAGGTGTACGTGGCTGGCGCCCTAGCCAATTGAGCCACAGGCGCTGAGCCAAAAGGTCAGAATTTTTA
>CAUYQV010139962.1:0-19311 GCA_963574575.1 Galagoides demidoff | reverse complement strand
AAAAAAAAAAAAAAAAGAAATGCTCAAAGAAGTTCAAAACATGGAAGCTAAAGGTCAATACTTGCCATCCTAAAAACACCCCAAAGCATTAAATTCACTGGACTTGTAAAAGTACTACAGAATTGAGACTACAAAGCAACTAGGTAACAATTAACATTGTGACAGGAATAGAACCTTACGGGAACAGAATCTCACATATCAGTATTAAATTTGAATATAAATGCTACACTTAGAAGTTATAGATTAGCAGAATGGATTAAAAAAAAACAGGATCCAAACATTGGCTACTTAGAAGAAATTCTTGTAACTACTAAAGACACTTATAAACTCAAGATAAATGGGTGGAAAAAGATTCTGTGCAAATAGAAACCAATAGCAAGCGGGAGTAGGTATACTTAGATAAAACAGACTTTAAATGAACAACAGTAAAGCAAGACCAAGAAGGCCATATATAATGATAAAGGAATCGATTCAACAAGATATTATAACATTCACAATTATACATATATATTTATGAACACTGGAGTATAACTAGACCTAGGAAGAGAGACAAAAGTACAATAATAGTAGGGGATCTCAATACCCTACTCACAGCAGTGGACAGATCATCCAGACAAAAAATAAACACTGGATGTAAATTAGACTCTAGAATAAACAGATATTAAAGACCTTTATAGAACATTCTACCCAACAGCTGCAGAATATATATGTGTCTCATCAGCACATGGAACATTTTCCAGGATAGAATGTATGATAGGCCAAAACATAAATCTCAATAAATTTAGAAGAATCAAAATTATATTAAATACTTTCTCACACTACAGATAAAAAAAAAACCTACAGATCATTTGTAAAAAGAACTTTCGAAAAGGTACAAATACACAGAAATTAAATACCTTGCTCACGAATGACCTTTGGGTCAGTGATGAAATCTAGATAGAAATTTAAAAATTTTTTGAAGTAAAAGATAATAGATACTAAAACCTCTAGGGAACAGCAAAAGTAGAGTAGTGGTAAGAGGGATGTTTATGGGATTAATGCCTATATTAAAAAGAAAGATGACAAATCAACTTCATGTGGCACCTCAAGGTACTAGAAAAACAAGAATAAACTGGATCCATAGCTATCAGAAGAAAAGAAGTACAGATCAGGGCAGAACTAAATGATATTGAGACCATAAAAATAATATGAAGTGTCAATGATCAAAAGTTGGTTCTTAGAAAATATAAAATTGATAGACTGCTAATTAGATTAACTAAGAAGAGACAAGTTTCAAATAAGTGTCATCAGAAATGAAAAAGAAGACATAAAAACAGAAATATGAGAAACTCATCAGAGACTATTGTGAAAACTCACAAACTCGAAAACTTAGAGGAAATGGAAAAGTTCCTAGAAACATAGAACTTCCCAAGATTGAAGCAGGAAGAAATAGAAATCCTGAATAAACCAATGAGTAGTGAGATTTAATCATTAATAAAAACTCTCTCCCTTAGAACCAGATGGATTAACAGCCCAGTTCTATCAGATGTACAAAGTACTGGTGCAAGACCTCCTGAAACTATTCCAAAAAATTGAGGAGGAGGGATCTTCCCTAACTCATTCTATGAAGCTTATCACCTTGACACCAAAGCTAGTCAGGGATACAATGAAGAAAACTACAGACTAATGTCCCTGATATACTTAGATGGAAGAATTCTCAACAAAATCCTAGCAAATTGAATCCAACAGCACTTAAAAAAGATAATACACCATGGGCAAATGGATTTTATTCCAGGGATTCAAGGATGGTTCAACACATGCAAATTAATAAACGTGATTCACCACATAAAACAATTAAAAGCAAAAACTACATGATTATCTTAATAGATGTAAACAAATTCATTAAAATTCAGCATCCCTTCATGTTAAAAAAGCCATGGAAGTAATTCCTCAAAATGATAAAATATACTAAAAGGCTATAGTAATCAATATAGCATGGTCGAGGTATAATAATAGACACATAGTGAAACAATAGAGAGAACCAAGACATAATGCCATATACTTAAAATCCATTGCTCTTTAACAGATGAGACATGAATGTACACTGGGGAAGGGATACCCTATTTAATAAATGGTGCTGGGAATGTTGGATTACTACATGGATGAAACTGGATATCTTTCTCTCATCATACATAAAACTCAACTCAAGATGGATTACACAGTTGGATATAAGACCTGAAACTGTAGAAGTTGTAGAAGAAAATTCAGGAAAAACTTTCCTGGACATTGGTCTAGACAAAGAATTTATAATACATCTAATATCTCAAAAACAAATGCAACAAAACCAAAAATAGACAAACTTGATTTAATTAAACTAAAAAGCCTCACAGCAAAAGAAATAATTTAATAGAGTGAACAACCTGTATGATGGAAGAAAATATTTGTAAACTATACATCTGACAAAGGAGTAGTATCTCGAATTTATAAGACACTCAACAACAAAAAACCCCATTAAAAAGTGGTCAAAGGATATTTTTCAAAAGAAAGCGATAAAACTGGCCAATAAATACATAATGACTGCTCACTGTCGCTAACTTGGAGAGAAATACAAGTTAAAACCACAATGTAATGTGCTCTTGTACCAGTGAGAATGAAAGAGGCAAAACCCAATAGACCGGGGTGAGGATATGGAGGGAAGGGAACACCTGCACACGTTTGGTTGGAATGTGTATGGAAAACAGTATGGAGATTACTCAAAGAACCAGAAATAGATCTACTGTTCTGTCCCGCAGACCTACTAGTGGGCTTCTACCCAAAGGAAAAGAAGACAATTGCACTCATATATTTATTGTAGCACTATTCACAATAGCAAAGATATGGAATCAACTTAAATGTCCATCAGTGGAGGACTGGATATATATATATATATATATGTGTGTGTGTGTGTGTGTGTGTGTGTGTGTGTGTGTATTTATATCATGGAATCCTACTCAGCCATAAAAATGTAATCATGTCTTTTGAAGCAATATGGATGGAACATGGAGTTATTTTTTAAGTGAAATAACTTAGAAAGTCAAACACTGCTTGTTCCTTTTGTAAGTGGGAGCAAAAATAATGTTTTATGAGGGCGGCGCCTGTGGCTCAAAAGAGTAAGGCACCAGCCGCATATGCTGGAGGTGGTGGGCCCAGCCCCGGCCAAAAAAAAAAATAAAAATAATAATGTTTTACGCGTGGACTTAGAGAATGGAATAACAGACATTGGAGACTTGACAATGGTGGAAAGGTGGGAGGAAGGTGAAAGATGAAATTGCCTAATGGATGCAAGTACACAATTCAGGTGATGGTTACACAGAAGCCCAGACTTCAATACTATGCAGTATATCCATGTAAGAAAACTGCACTGCACCCCTAATAAAAACTAATCATAATAAAAAGAGTATCTAGTTTTTCAGATGTGAATATCTAAGCACCGAGAAGTTACTGACTTAATATGAGCTACTCAGTTTTTAAGTTGCCATTCCATAGGACTGGATTTCAGGTCTCTGTTTTTTTGTTCTAGCAATTATCTCTTTTATTATGTTAGCCTGAGTCTCTTGGGTTTGGCTAGGGTGTAAGTTTACCAGAGCTGCTGCAACAATTACAACAGACTGAGTGGATTAAACAACAGAATTCTGTTTTCTCACAGGTCTGGTGGCTGGAAGTTCTAGGTTGACGTGTCCATAGGGTTGGTTTCTTCTGGACCTTGTTCTTAGCTTGCAGGTGGCCATCTTCTCCTTATTATGGCTTCACATGGTTTTTCCTTTGTCCAAATCTTCTCTTATTCTCTTATAAGGACACCAGGCATATTGTATTAGGGTCTATCCATATGAACTCATTTTATATTATTATCTCTTTAAAGATCCTATTTTCAAGTAGTCCCATTCTGAGGTCCTGGTGCATCTGGTCTTAACCAAAGTGAAAATAAGGATAAAAAAAAAGTTACAGTGATAAAAATGTAAAATTCATAATGCTTTACTCAAATTCTCTTTGATATTATTTTCCATTTTGTAAACACCGTTTTGCTTTGATTTATTTCATCCCTTTCCATGTTTCTACTTTTTCCTTTTTTTCTCTTGTATACTTTTATGCTTATATGCCTTTATCTACGCATCTAAAGGCCTTACTTATTCACTGGTATCACCTTGAGCCCAAACAGTTTTGATTCCTCAGGTAATCATAAATTAACCATTTTAAATATCTGCTGCAGTGATTTGTAGCAAATTGAAGTCTTTACATTTCTTTAATAGCAGCAAGAATAAGTTCATATTAAGTACCAGGCATTGTGATAGGTGCTTTACATGCATTAAATCTCATATCCCCCCTCCGAGGTTGGAGGTGATGTTGAGTCCCAAAAAACAATTTATGCTTAAGGACCAAAAAGGAGTGGTTCGAAGGTAGATGGGGACTGTCTGAAGAGAATCAAACTGTAAGCACCTATGTGTATTTAGCTGACTGCACTTTAAATAAGGGGAAACGGCTAGGAGGGAAGAGCAGGAGAAAAGCATTATCTATATAGGTTCCTTGTTCCTGAGACCCTTGGTTCCAGCTGGATCAAGTTAATACCAGAGCAAAATTAGAACCAGGAGGTGCTAGAAACAGTAGCTATAGAAAGGATCCTTTGGGTGTTTCACAGCAGTGCTTTGAGTAGTGGACCTATCATAGCAATGGTTTAGGGATGATTTGCCTGGGAAAGTAGTCTCTATAAATTTGGGTAGTAAACTGTTTTGTTCAGACTTGGTAGTACATATTATGGTCTTCCATTAACACCATAGAGTATACATCTGCAACATTTTTGGATGGCTTTAAATCTGGAAAGAGCTCTGAAGACCTGATGGTGAGAAGCAGATTAAGTTAAACATAGCATTGTTTCTAGGTGATTGGTGAAAGCATAGGGATAGTACACTCAAACCTGAGCTTGGGGGACTGGGGAGATGGTTTTTGTTTTTAAGGACTTTGAATTCTAAGAATTTATTAGAAGAGACTCATTTATTTTATAAATTAGAAAAACTTCCGGAATGTTATGTTAGGCAATTAGAGATGATAAAAGTGGCTGGTGGATATGGTTAGGGTCAGGCTGACCTGGATTATTGTGAAAATGGCACTGATCACTAATAGAGAGTGATCAGGTGGATTGTTTTGGTGAGCTGGTTGTTTTGAGAGAACTGGTTAATGTCCCTGGGACTTTGAGATGTGGACAGATAAATACAAGTTGTTATAGGAACAGAGTTAATCAGGACCCTGGAAATTTACAAGAAGTAGCTGGCACCCCTTAAAAGTTGTGTATAAATCCTGCACTGCGCTCCATGGGGCCTGTGGTCACTAGGATGGGACCCAGTTTGCTGTCCAAACCATTAAAATAAACCCTTCTTTTTCTTTCTAAAACTTTACTTGCTCTTCTTAGTTCTTTCAGTGGCTACCTTGAGCCATCACTGTGCTCGTTTTGATGAGCTAGCCAGGAGCATCTCATGTTTAAACTTTGGCACTTTTGCCTGGTTGCACCTGCTTTCCCTGCTCATGTACTGCGGACTCAGTACCCTTAACCACTCTTCTGTACTGGGAACCAAGAGCCTGGGAACATGGGCACCTGATAGCTGGTCCCACTCTTGACACTAAGTAATATGAGTAGGCTTTTGTGATAAGACTGTTATCTGAACCCAAATTCTGGCTCTACCTTTTCTTTGCTTATGATCTTGAGTAAAAATGTGTATTAAGTACCACAGTACCATAGAGGGAAAAGCGATGACTTAATGGGAGGAGTTCAGAAAGGCTTTAAGATGGAAAATGTCCCTGAAATTGGTTTTGAAAGGGTGAGCTGGAGACAGGTAAATGACAGTGTTCCAGATAAGGAAGTTTGAATCAGCACAGTGTATTCAAAATATAGTACCTTCTTCCTAGAAGTGTTTTTCTTTCCCAGAAAATTCATATCTATTCTTTAGGACTGAGATTTACCTTCCATCTCTATTATGGATCTTTTTCTAACTCAAAGAGTTTTAAGGCAGGTGAGTATTTACATTTTTCTATTCCATTAGTATCTTACACCTCTATATCTCTTAACAACCTCAAGATTACTTTTCTGAAATGAACATGATTGGAAAAGCTGCTGTTGACAAGATCCAGATCTCCTGGACAACAGGGGTAAGGAGAGGAGAAATAAAAGTAAAGCATTAAACATATATATTTCCAAATACATAAATAAAAGTTTAGTAAAACATTTCTAAAACTAGAATTTGCACCAAATGTAATAAAATAATGATAGTGATTACAAGTTTTTGTTACCTATGATGCTGGGCTGTTGACTATTAGGATTTAATATAATAGCAACTCTGTGTGTGGCAGGAAGAAACAAAACTACATTGAATGTACACGTAGCTATGAGTTAATGATGACTTCAGAAATGGTAAAATGTTTCTTAGGAAAAATGAAATATGGCATTCTTAGTAACTGCATGGCATGGGCATTTCTATTCTCATTTTGTTATAAGAAAAGTGAAATTTGCTGAATTTGAAGCCAAGGATTTTAAGCAATATAAAGCAACAGATTTTTGTAAGAGAGTGACAGGAGTAAAACTGTGTTTGTTTTGTGTAGGTTGATGTGATGGGCTAGATGAGTGTCCTCCTGTGCTTTCAGAGTTTGTTGTATTTCTCTCCTGAAATGGGACTGGTCAGAGAGGACAGCCTGTTCTGTGGTGAAGGGTGTATAATTATTGGCATGCTGCTTCTAGCTTTAACTATACTTGTTCCTTTAGGCCCTTTATAACCATGAACTGACATACTTGACTATATCTATATTTAAATTTATAAATTAATGTGTAAATACTATTTGAATTGAATCAGTTTTTATGCTGATTAAAAACATTGAAAATATTTTATATCCTGGTTGAAAACAAAAAATGTTTTCTCTTTTGTTTCCCTTTCAAGTGTATATGAGAGAATTATTTATATGATAGATCATTATGTTATTAATAATTTCAGCTACTATAATATATGTTCATTTAGCACATTGCCATTCGAAATGTGGCCCATAAATGAGGTTTGCATATTTGTGCAATATTTGCTGGTCTAAGGGGAAATAAGGAGCTTATTCCAGAATGTAAGTCATCTGTGTCACTAGGCACAGTTGTATTAACATTTTTCTTTTTTCTTTTTTTTTATATGACAAGACTATCTTGATGAAGGAAGCAGTGTGTTTATATTTCACTTCATTTTCCTCATTGGCTGGTATTCTGAGTTGCATAAATGTAAATAGCAATTTTGGGGGATATTTTGAACAAACTTTATTTCTCTTTATATTATGTTCCATTTTATTCTTGGTATTAGAAAGGTTTGTTATTAATGAAAAGATTGTTGTTTTTGGACTTGGATTCTAATCTTGCCTTTGCTACTGATTAGTTGGGCAAGTCATTTAATTGTTTCAGAACTTACTCTGCCTGACTGAAAATGAAGATTGGGTAAGGTATCTGTGGTTTTTGTACGCTTTCTTTTTTCTTTTTTTTTTAATAAACCTACTTGAACTAGAAGAAATACTGGAATAGAAACATGCTGAAACTACAAGGCTTTTTGGTTTTTTTTTTTTTTGAATTGATGTTTTATTAAGTTCTTGTTAACCATATGCCTAGAAGTTGGGGCTAAGAATATAATAATAAGATTGTTTTTGTCCTCAAGTAGTAATCTCCTGTGGGATATAAACAAGCGTGTGTATATATATACATGTAAATATATAAATTCAATGAAATATAATGGGTGATATGTTAGAGATATCTACCAAAAATGTATGAAACCAAGAGGCTGTGAGAGACTGTCTAGAACAGAGATAAGCACACTTTATAAAGAACTAGGAATTTTAGTCTTTGTGGGTCATCTGGTGTCTTTTGCAAATACTCAACCCTGAGATTGTAGTGGAAAGGCATCCATTTAAATGTGAATACACCATTTTCAACCACCAATTCTCTATACTAATTTGGTGTCCTAGAATTCAATTTAGTATTACCTGGAATTAGTGTAAACCCCTTAAGTTAAGGGCAGAATTCTTCCCTTCCTGACACTGATTACCTAGAGTTAGTGCAAATCCCACAAGTTAGGGGGCCAGTCCTGATAGGCTGCCTACCAACCTCCAGTGGGTCTCCCTGCATTTCTGCCCTGCTGACTACAGATTCTGGGGTTCCCACCAATTCATAATAGCTGGAATGACTCATAGAACTCAGAAAAGTGTTATAGAATTATAGTTTTATTATAAATGATGCAATTCATTTACAGTCAAATGGAAAATATGTATAAAGCAAAGTATCAGGAGGCAGAGGGCTACAGAACTTCTGTGCACACTACCCTCCCAGTAGATTGATGTGTTTGGGCACCAACCAAGATGCTCTGTGAACCTCTTTGTTCAGGAGTTTTTATTAGGGCTTTGTTATGTTCAATACATAATTATGGGCCACATAATTGAACTCAAACTCCAGCCCTCTACTCACTCTTGGTCGTTTTGGGTTGGCCAGCCCCTCCCTTGATACTAAGGGCCCCATCCCGAGTCACCTTGTTAGCATAAGTTGTAGTACAGTCTAAAAGAATGTTCTTATTAAGAATCACAAGGGCTTTTCCTGTCAGGAAATCATAAAGATTATTTGAATTTCTGCACCAGCAACAGGGGGCCAAGACTGAACACATATTTTTAATTGTACTGTAGGCAGCCATTACCAATATGGAAGTGAATCATCATGGTTGTATCCCAATAAAACCTTATTATAATAAAGTGTCAAGCTAGAATTGACTTACTGGCAATAGTTTGTAGACTGTTGCTCTAGAAAAACAGGAAGGCTTCTCAAAGAAGGTAATATTTGAACTTTTATCTTCTTTTTCTTTTATTAAACTTTTAAAATTGTATATTAGAAACTCATTGATGTAATTTTAGGGGAAATTTCTTTAATTCGGTAGCACTACTCAGACAGATTTTGTGTTTTAAGGTGCTTGGTGAGGGACTGAGTAAATTTTTGAGCACATGTGCAATGAATATTGACATTAATTGAGAAAGGTCTCATTTCTTCTTATACATTAATTCTTCTTTTTGCCTCTGATTAAGAAGTCTTGAAAATTATCTAGTGGATCACAACTGGTAGATATTATTCTATTAAGTGATCATGATTTTTATCACATTCCTTGATATTTTCATAAAATCTGTTGACATTAGAATGCTGTTTTTCTTCTATCTTTTGTTTTTCAAAACAGTGAAAGGAATTAGAAGTTTGGTTTGGAGTTCTATCCTTCTGACTTCTGAGAGCTGTCCAAGGAGGAAGTAGAAATTTGACACTTATTGCTGTGTAATAGATGTTAAGGCATGAACATTTAAAAACTTTTGATTTCTCCTTTTCTTTTTCTTCTTTCCAGAGTAGAAGTGGTCTTTTCTTGGCCTGGAGATTTCACAGGGGAATTTACAGTCATAATGATATAAATTTATCACCTTACCTTGTTACTCTAATTTCATCTTCTCCTTGGTATACATGAAGTTTCAAATGGTCAAAAGATGAACTTTCAGAAGGTTTCTAAATAAGGGTAACTGTGGCAGTGGGCCAGAGCTGACTGTTTCAACAGGGGTAAGGAGGATGTGGTTTCACTATCATTCATATGTTTGGTGATGTGACTGTAGTGTAGGGTAGGGACTGAAGAAAATGGATACATGCAAGAATTGAGGGCAGTGGAAAAATAAATAATCTAATATTTTAGGGATAGAATAAAATTTAGGAGAACCAAAGTGAACTTTATTCCTTTTATCACTAACCACAGATGAGTTAGTAGTATCATCTCTAAACATAAAGGATAAGTAGTTAAGTGTGTTTATATGTATGGATGACAGCAATATTTTGTCTATTAGCAACACATGAGTAGCTTATTCACTTACTCTTCCTTTGAAATTTTTTTAAATTAAATACCTATTAAATGTTGACTCAGTCTCATTGGGAGGTAAAAAATAGAACAATATTAACAATTTTTACCCAGTAGCTCCTATGTGTACGTGAAGCTAAATATATAATCCTCACAAATAACCCTGTGAGATAGTCCTTTATTCACAATTCTCCACAGTTTACATGTGAAGAAGTGAGATTAAGTAAGTTTCCTTGATCAAGCAGGTAGAAATGCTGCCTAAAGCTCAAGACTTCTACTGATTTTCTTCCTAATAAGACACAGTTTTATCAGTTTTATGAGAAAAGATACAAAGCGTTATGGACTTTCACCTGAGGATGAATAGTCAACATTTTCTTTATGGGGCAGAGAGATTCAGGGATAGCTTTATAAGGGAGAGATGTGTAAGATTAAGTAAAATGTGTAAGATAAAGTAAACATATAAGGTGAGGCCTAAACACTTTTAAGGATTTTTATGTCTATGTTCATGAGAGATTTTTGTTTATAATTTTATTTCCTTATGATGTCTTTGTGAGTTTTTTTATTAGCGTTATCACAAAACAGTTGGAAAGTATCTATGAAGAAGTTTTACAGAATTCACTGATGAAAATGTTGCATGCGCTTTTGTTGTGGGAAGGATTTTTTGGTAATAGATTTTACTTTTTCATAAATCTAGGTTATTTAAATTTTCTCTTTCATCTTGTGTCACTTTTATACCTTGGGTTTATAAGGGATTTGTCTATTTTATTTAAGTAGCTGAATTCATTGGCATACTTTATAACATTCATAAACATTTCTCTGATGTCCTTTTAATGTCTGTAGGATCTGAAGTGATAATCCAGTCCAGTTATTGATAATTTGTATTTTTCCCTGTTTTCTCCCCCTCCCAATCTTTTGAGCTTAGAGTTTTATTAACATTATTGATCATTTCCAAGAAAGAAATTTGGGTTTGTTAAATCTTTCTATTGTTTGTTTTTCAGTTCAATAATTTCTGCTCTTATCTTTATTATTCCCTTTTTTCTACTAGCTATGGGTTTACTTTGTTCTTTATTTAGCTCCCTGAGATGAAACCTTGGTTCAGTTAGAACTTATTCTTTTCCAACACCGTGTAATTCTAAGTACAGCCTTATCTCATCTTATAGAATTTGTTAGGATTTTCACCAGATTAATTAGGAGTGTTGTTTTGGATCATAGCTAAAGTTTTTCTTGTTATTGATTTCTAATTTAATTCCACTGAGGTAAGAAAACAGAGTGTGTGGATTTCAATCTTTTAAAGTTTATTGAGACTCTTCTCATGACCCATCATATAATCTGTTTTGATAAACCACTGTGAACAGTTGAAAAGAATGATATTAAAAAAAAAAAAAGAAGAAAAGAAAAGAATGATATTTTGAACTTGTTGGTTGAAATGTTTTTTTCTTTTTGGTAGTTTTTTTTGGCCAGGGCTGGGTTTGAACCCACCACCTCTGGCATATGGGGCCAGTGCTCTACTCCTTTGAGCCACAGGCGCCACCCTGGTTGAAATGTTTTTAAGCTCTTAATTAGGTCAAGTGAGTGATAGTGTTCATATGTCTTAGAGTTTCACTGATTTTTTTTTTCTTTCTTTTCTTTTTGACTAGTTTTATTAGTTTCTGAGAATGGGATCTTAAACATCTCAACAGTGATTGTGGAATTTTCTGTCTCTCCTTTTAATTCTTTCACTTTTGCTTTATGTATTTTAAAATTCTTAACAATTTTACATGTATTTGATTGTTATCTGTTCTTGATTAATTGACATTTTTATCATTATGAAATGTTGGTCTTTGTTTTTGGTGCTACTCCTCGTCTTGAATTCCACTTTATCTAATAGTTACATTGCTGCACAATTTTTCCTGTTATTAGTGTGCATGGTATATTTGTTTTTATTTTTTAACTGTTGACTTCTGAATTTGGTTATTTCTTATATTTCTGTAAACAGTATATAGTTGAGTCTTTTAAAAAATTTACAATCCATTGTGACATTCAGCCTTTTAATTGGGAAATATTTAATGTAATTATTGATGTTGTTGGAGTTAGATCTCCCATTTTACTATTTGTCATTTCTTTGTCCCTTTTTTTGTGTTCCTATGCCCCTCCTTTTCTGGTTTCTTTGTATTCATTTTAGAGTTTCATTATTTTATCTTTTTTTTTTTTTAGACATACCTCCTTGCATTATTATTTTAATGGTTCTGAAGATTGTAATGTACATCTTTAGCTTTTCACAGTCTACGTAGATCTATGTAGAGTTATTATAGTACAATTTCACTTAAAAATACAAAATTTCAATCTTAATAAAGACTCATTCTTCTTCTTCTGTAGTTGTCATAAACTTTCATCTTACATCATTTCCCTACAGCCTGAGGAACTTCTTAAAAGCATTTCTTTTAAATGCTGGCAGCAAATTCTCTCTCTCTCTTTTTTTTTTTTTTAACTTGAAATGTCTTTATTTGACTTTTCTTTATAAAGAATGTCTTTTGGATATAGAAACAGGGTTGACAGGTTTTCTTTTCAGCATTTTAAAGATGTTGTCCCACTGTCTTAATGGTTGTTTTTTTTCTGAGAACCAAGTAGTCATTCATTATTGTTTTGCTATATGTAATGTCACTTTCTTCCTCTGGCTGTTTTTAAGCTTTCCTCTGTCTTTGATTTTCAGATATTTGACTGCTGAAGCTAGTGTTTTTGATGAGCTTCAAAATCAATTGATAATTTCTATCTTTTATCAGGGTTTGAAAAATTTTATTTTTTTTCTATAGGTGTTTTAACTCTACTGCTCTCTTTTCCCTCTTTTCTTGGGGATTATTTTGCAATTATGCTAGACTTTTTCATTGTTGTCATATAGGTCTTTGACAATCTGTTTATTATGCTCCAATCCTTCTCCTCTCGTTTTTTTTTTGTTTTTAGATTTAATATTTATAATGATATACCAGTATGTTTAATTTTACTGACTTTTTAATTTTTGTTTTCTTTTCTTTTTTTCTTTTATTTATTTATTTATGACAGAGTATCATTCTCTTGCCCAGGCTAGCATACCCTGCATCAGCCTAGCACACAGGAGCCTCAGACTCCTGGGCTTAAGCAATCCTTCTGCCTCCCAAGTCGTTGGGACTGCCTAGAAGTATCTGCTACATCACCTGGCTATTTTTCTATTTTAAGTAGAGATAGGGATCTTGCTCTTGCTCAGTCTGGTTACTTTCCCCCCTAATCTGCTATTTAACCCACTTGTTAATTTTCTACTTAGATAGAGTGTCTTCCATTTCTTGAATTTGTATTTGGTTCTTTTTGATAATTTCTAGTTCTCTGGCATGATTACTGATTTTTAAATTGTTAGGAGGTTATTTTAGAAAATACCCTTGAACATAGCTACAGTAGTTGGCTTAAAATCTTTATATGCCAAGTCCAGCATCTGTCTCACCTCAGTGTTGTTTTTTGTTGATTGTGTTTTATCATGAATATCAGTGACATTTTCTTGGTTATTGGTGTGTGAAGTAATTTTGGATTTTATCTTGCACGTTGTGAATGATGCTTTAGAGATTTTGTGTTTTTTCATGCTTGTATTATTTTTATTTAAGCATTTCGTGGTATCACTCTACTTGGGTGAACTCATCTCTTGGCTGAGCTCATCCTGCAGTCTCTATGTCTTGTACAGTTTGCAGCAACTCATTGTTCAGCTGGGTATCTGGCCAGAGTTGACGTGGGTCTGCTTCTTCCTGGTGTTCTTGTTTCTAGGATTGCTTTTCCCACTTTCAAGCCATTGTCACTGTCTGGGTCTTCTGGTTCATGGTATAGACTGGGGTCTGCATCCAGGTTAAAAGTCATAAAAAACAGGGAATTTTACTTCGTGTTATTTCTTTTGTCAACTCTCTTATATTATTTGTGTGTTTTGGGTTGCTATACCGTGTCTTTAGCTTTTAAAAATACTTTGCCCAGAGTTTATGTTATAGTTCTGATTGGTGCTGGGTAAAGAACCAGTCCACCATTATTAGAATCTAAATTAAAAAAGAAAAAAGATTAATGTCTGTTGGTTCATTTAACAAATATAGGGTCCCTTATGCATGTTTGACATTTTGCCAAATATTGGAAATAGAAACACTAATGATATAGACTCCCTCTTACCAGGGGACTTCCATGTGTCAGAAGAACCAGAAATTTTATGAACAAGTATGACAAATGGGATACTAGAAGTATTTGCTTGGACAGAAGGTAGCAAAGGAAGTGTGAGTGATTCTCATTGGGCTAGGAATATGGGCATGCTGGGATGGGGGTTGGGGATGGGCAGGCTTAAGAAATGAAATGCATCCTGAAGGAGTATTACATCTAGCCAAGAGTTTGAAGGATTATTGGGTGTTTTCAGGCTAATGGAAAGGGAGAATAGATGGACTGTGCTTCTAGGCTTCTTTTTAAAATATAAGGACAAAAGAGATGATGTGAAACATAGAGCCAACTCTGTTTGGAAACCTTAAAACTTTCATTGCCCTTTCTCTTGTAATGTCTGACTTTATGATTCCCCACTTAAATCACTTGGTGACTGCCCCACTGAATTATGAAATTCAAATGCGACTCAGCCACTTCTTTCTGTGTTCTGCAAATATTTCACGTTGGCACTTTGATAGCCCAGAAACTGGAAGGACGGAGAGTTGGAACAGAAGAAAAGCCTTCATTTTACTCTGTTCCTTAAGTTTGTTGGTATTTCAGCAGCTGAGGCAGCAAATGGATATTGTGGCCACTTAGCACAGTGGCAAGCACCTGGTAAGAGTTAATTTTTGTTTGTGAATTGATCAGTCAATAGTGTTAAGCCCCACTATCAACTAGTCCATTTTAATTAACTTATTTGTAACAAAGACTTTTGTACTATATAGGTTTCAGCAGATATTCATTAGGGGCCTGCTGACATACTTACTGCAGCCTTGAACTCCTGGGGTTAAATGATTCTCCTGCCTCCACCTTCTAAGTTGCTGGGTCTATAGGCATGTGCCACCACATCTAGCTAATTTTTCTTATCTTTTGTAGAGATGGAGGTCTTGCTGTATTGCCCAAGTTGGTCTTAAATTCCTGGCCTTAAGTGATCCTTTCCCCTCAGCCTTCCAAAGTACCAAGATTACAGGCATGAGCTATGGAGTACCGTGCTGAGACTCATTTTAATGGTTAGATTAACTGTCCACATAATAGCTCTGGGGCACTTAGAAAATTGGTACTGAGAATCAAGAAAATCTCAACCTTCTGTGTGTGGAAGGGTAGATAGATTCAAATGATTTTGAAGTCTGGAGTTCTTAATGGGGAGAATGATGCTAGGATGAAATATACAAATGAGTAAAAGTTGTATAGTTGACTTGGTAATGAGGTGTTTGAGAGGTAATAGTGTCTTCAATGGTTATCCGTTGCTCTTAATGTAAAGCTGGAAATTCTTAATGCTACTTTTAAGTCACTGTGTGATTTGATACCTGCATAGTTCACTAGTATCATCACCTGCTCCTCCTTTCCTTACTAATTTCTCTTATTATCTGTACTATAGCAATTTTTTATTGTGTCTTATCAGAGTTTATTGTTGTGCTAGGGCTTTGGTGATCCTGTTATCTCTGTTGGATGTTTTCTTCATTTCCCTTTTATCTTCTCTTGGTTATTTTCTCTTTATTCCAATGATCTCAGCTAAAATTTTAATTTTTCAGTTATTTCATGAAAATAAGGCTTAAGTACCAATGGCATCCTTATCTTCTCTTTTGTGGAACTTCTCATGGTTGCAGTCAAAGAGTTATTTATTCTCATGGTTGTAATCAGAGAGTTATTTGTTTATGAATATCTGTCTAACCTTGTTAGAATTTAAGCTCTTTGACATACTATTTTATTTGTTCAATGTTGTATTTTCAGCACCTAATATAGATCCTTGCATGCAGTACTTAATAAATATTGGAGTTAGTAATTGGGTGAATAAATCTGCAGAAAAATTAATTACTTGGAATTCCATTTAGCTGATTTTCAGTGAGGAATAATGCAGCCTACTATTAGTCTGGAGACTTTATCGCTACCAGTTTCTATTAGAGTCAAAGTGAGGAAGTAAATCTCCAAAAGTAAATAACCAAGGCAGATGATATCTGCTTTTCATTGTTTGGGTGTGATTTCTGGCTACAGCATAAGGAATAGTGCCTACCAAGCCAACCCATAGTTCCTATCACTGAACTGAACTGTAGATATCTGACCTGCACTTAGGCTGTTAACAAAGATTTTCATATGTAAGAAATATTGTAATTTCCTCTGCACTCTACGTTTTTTTTTTTTTTTTAGATATTTGAACTCACTTTTGATGATGATTCTTTTGAAAAGATGCTTGAAACCAGTAAAAGGTTAACATAGTTAAAGCTGTGAAGAATAGGTTTTATAGGCAAACCTTTTCCTTTCAAGGAAGTGAAATTTGATGGCTTGTGTGAAATAATGTATATGGATGCTTATGCTACATTTCAATTTCGTGAAAGGGATTTATACTAATCAGCGATTATTCCCTTCAGTAAAGGAATGAGAAAAGAAAATTATAGATTTCAGTGAGAATTATTTTATTTTATTTATTTTTTTGAGACAGTGTCTTACTGTTTTGCCCTTGATAGAGTGCAGTGGCGTCATAGCTCACAGCAACCTCAAACTCATGGGCTCAAGCAATCCTCTTCTGTTGTTACTCTACAAAAACACTAACTGATAATTGTTTTTGTTGTTTTTCTTTTAGGCTTTTACTAATGAGGATAAATTTTTTGTTTATATAATTATAATTGTGTGTGTGTGTATAAATTTGTTTTAGTTAACATATTATGAAAATGTATTTATTATAAACCTTTGCTGACTAATATTGGATGGTTAGCCATTGTTTTATTTAATTTCATATATGATGCAGTTATATAAATTTTCAATCTTTAGATATTTAGGTTGTTTCCAATTTGTGACTTTTGAAAACATGCTGCAGAGAGTATTTTTGTACTTACTCCCTTAATTAAGATAATTTTCTGGAAACTCATTTTCAAAAAGTAGGACTTCTAGGTTAAAATAATGGAATATTTTTATATCTCTTGATATATACTAAAATTTCCTTTACAAAAAATGATTAGATAGCTTCTAGAGGAATTATTTCTTATATATTCCTATTTAGAATAAAGTAGGAAAATTTTATTTCCTATTTTAGGAAATTTCTGAATTTTTTAAAACTTTGCAGTAATTATTGATATTTATTTATTTGTTAGTGATCAGTGATATTTATTAGTGATCATTTCCCAATTTTTCAAAAATTTGCATTAGTAATTATTGATATTTACTTGGATATGTGTTATTATTTTTAGTGGTTACTTTTCAGATACAACTTAACCATTTTTTTTCTATCATGAATTTGGAGAAAAATCCTACCTTTACCATTAAATGTGAGAAATAGGACTCATTGTCATTACTCCTGTAATTCTTGACCACCAGATACTTCCTTAAGGTGCTGGAATAGGAAGTGACCTCATACAATAGAGGAATGTGCTGAAATATATAAGTTTATAATTTTAAGGCTTGGCATATGGCTGGAAGTTCATATCATCATTTCTGTGGGATTCTGGTGCATATATGTTGGTTTTAGGTTGTTTTTTCCAAATGAATTGTCTGACATGGTGGGTGGGTATTATAGGCAAATGATTATGTTTAGGAAGTTGCTAACTTAATAATTTCAAGAAAGAATTCTTATACCTTGAAACACAGATTCAGGCAGTTGTTGGAGATGAACGCATAGACCTCAAGTTAGAGGACTACCAAGAACTTGTTAGGTGATTGGAACCCCAGCCTTAGGTTCTGAAGTTCTATCAGGGTGATGAGAGTTAGCTTAGGGAATGAAGGCAGAAGGCCATTTTCCAGAACTCGTAAACCAACTAAACATTAGGGGTGTTAAAAAACAACAACAACAACAAAACAAAACAAAACTTTAAACATGCTTCAATTTACCAGTTAACCTGAGCGAAAAATAAACACTTTGCAATTGGGCAGCGCTCAGAACCAGAATAGGTTTTAAGAACTCCTGCCTGCCACATGGTCAGGTCAAGCAGCATTTTTGGATAGAAGCCCAAAGTGGGACACAAAGAACAACTTAATTGGTTACATCTCAGTTGAATCAGCTGAATGCTACAATTGACAAAAATCTCAGCTGCTGTGTAATTAAGGGAAACTCAGCTGTGTTACATGAGTATAGTCTCAAGTTAATTGGCATAGATGATTCCACCTCGGTTTGGTCTGTTGGGCTCCGTACAGGAGCCTAGTCCAAATAAGTGGTCCCTACAAGTTTTATTTAGGAGGAGTTAAAAGTTTAACCCCAAACATCTGGATTAAAGCAAAACACAGATTAATTCTCAGTCTTACCTGCCAGTGGAACCTGGGTCCTTAAATACCCTACAGGGTTGACCAGAGTTAGCTCAGAGTCTGAACCTTTCTTCACTGTAGTTGTTGCAGTTCAGAAAAGCAAGGATTCAGATTCAGATAACTGACTTGCCCAAAATCACATTTCTAATTTGAGATGGTGTCAGAATTGGGATCTAGACCTATGTCCATTTTTTATCTAGTGCTTTTCAGTTGTATAATACTATCTTGATGAAATCAAGTACAACCTCATAGATGAAATCAAGTACTAAATGAGGAAACAGAGATTATGTGTATGGAATAAGGGAATATCATGGTAGAATCATATTTCTGAACATGATTTGAGTATTTAACACATTTTGTTTTAGGAAGAGTCACTGTTAAATGTATGTGTTGTGACTGTATAATAAATAGTACATACGTTCATTGCAAATCTTAAAAAATGTGAAGAAATGACAAATAACTAGACATCTCATTTCATAGTAATATAATAAACAACTTGATATTTATTAATGCTGTTATTTATGTTCTGTATACATAGTGGTGTGGAGGCAGGCAAGATAACTGGGTTACAAATTAGGAAATTTGAATAATCTGTTACCTTAGTTTTTTACCTTGATTTAGGGGTTCTATGATAACCATCTTTTTTTTTTAAATTATGAAGAATCCCCCTTTCCTACCTTGTTTTTTTCCCTAATTTTTGCTAAATTACTTCTATTGAAACATGATATGTTGGCTCGGTGCCTGTGGCTCAATCAGCTAAGGCGCCAGCCATGTACACCCAAGGTGGCGGGTTCGAATCCCCAGCCCGGGCCCGCCAAACAACAATGATGACTGCAACCAAAAAATGGCCGGGCGTTGTGGTGGGTGCCTGTGGTCCCAGCTGCTTGGGAGGCGGAGGCAGGAGACTCGCATGAGCCCAGGAGTTGGAGGTTGCTATGAGCTGTGATGCCATGGCACTCTACCCAGGGGGATAGCTTGAGGCTCCGTCTCAAAAAAAAAAAAAAAAGAAAAATGATATGTTGATTTC
>CAUYQV010139957.1:0-18725 GCA_963574575.1 Galagoides demidoff | reverse complement strand
CATTAGCAAACAATGGCAAGGCAAGCCACCAGAAATGAACACCTGATTTTCATGATTAATACGGTAATGCTGTATTAGCTAGTGGAGCCACTTTCTGTATTGCTGTGTGGACATATGCAGTGACACAAATTGGAATAGAATGGAACCTGTCTCCTGTTGGCACACTCACCACAAAGGAATGGAGAGCTCAGTAATCATCATTACCAGCTGGTGTAATACTGAATTGTTTCAGAACCAACTCATAAGTGATACCAAGTTAAAGCACTGCGTACCCATTAAAATATGGCATTATTGAAATAAAGTACGTTTGAAACCAAAAAAAGGTGCCTAGACATTATCAAATACCCCTCAAGGGGCAAAATCAGTCCTGTCAAAACCCACTGATTTATAGCCTTGTGAGCACCTTCTGCTGGCAAATCACTCATTGTGTGTGGAACTTGCTCCGTTTTATTTCTTGGTCAGATTGAAAATCCTTCTAGTACAGGAATCACACCTGTAAGGAAAGCTATCTCAGGTTTTTTAATTTAATGAAGCCATGGAAAAATAGCAATTTCAGGCAGAATTATAAGCAAATTCTGCAACATCAGTGATAGAGTAAGATCTGCAACAAATCATGCAACATCAGTGATAGAGTAAGAGCAAACCTGCTTTTATTTTTTACTTGTTTCTTGATTCCTGTACATAGCTTAGATACCACAATTTCTTTGTAACTAAATTACTCTGAAAATATCTTCAGTTTCATCCTGGGGAACCACATGGAAAACATACACTTAAAGTTGTTAAGCTTTTGGGTTCCCAAGTCTGCTTCCAAGCCTAGACATATATAATGCAAACTCTATGGTCCAATTAAAAATACAAGTTAGAAGAACCCACCAATACCTGCCTGGGAGCTATGTTTAAGATGCATCAGGTATCTTCATTTCCCTGTGTCTGTAAAAGAAGGTATTGCTACTTGTAAGGCAGAGTTGAAATGAGATCAGATCTAACAACTGGCATGCTGGACCTCTGCCTTTAAGCATTGTGGATGGATGTTATCAGCTTAAGGACCAATGGAGGCTAAGCTTCAAGCTTCCTTCCAAATCCTCTAGTCCTGTGATTAGAGAAATGTATGTCTGGGCACAGAACAAAGAAGGGACTTAGAGAACTTGGGAAATTACCCTCTTCTGTTTACAAAGTGGTAAACAAAACATCTGGAATGAAAGTTTGGTCTATTCCTGGATAGTGGTTACTGAACTCAAGAGGCTATAGACAGCAAGTACTCAAGAAAGGCTTGTTGCAGAGTGCTGATTAAGTTCATTCCAGCCTAAATGACCTCTAGTTTGGTTACTCACTTTTTATAGCTATAGGAGGATCTTGGCAGTTGTTCCTTGACTCCACGAAGCATCCTCAGACCCAGCAGGAACAAGGCTATATTTAGCCCAAAGATGGAGAAAAGAGGTAAAGCCTGACTTTGGGACTCTCCAACCTCTTTTCCTAATCCCAATTGAACCTTCCTTGTCCCATCTTTTATTCCCTTCCCCTCCTTTGTGCTTCTTGATTTCTTTGCTTTCTCTTATCCCCTCCTTTTCTTTCTCTGGTCCCCTCTCCTCCAAAGCTCAATTTTTCTTTCTTGAAGTGTACTTGGACTGAACGTCTGTGCCCTCCCCATTCGTATGTTGAAGCCCTAATCCCCAGTGTCATGGTATTTGGAGGTAGGACCTTTGAGAAGTAATAAGATTTCGAGGAGGCCTTGAGGCTGGGGCTCCATGATGGGTTTATTGTTCTTATGATAAGAGAAAGAGCCCAGTGCCCCCTTTCTCTCCTCCATGTGAGGGTATAGATAGCATCTGCAAACCAGAACACATGCCTTCACTAGACATAAAATCTGCTTTGATCTTGCAATTCTCAGCTTCTCAATTGTTAGAAATAAATGTTTGTTATTTACGCTACCCAGCCTATGGTATTTTATTATAGCAGTCTGAATTGACCAAGACATGTAGTACAAGAAAAAGAAATGCAGTCCAGGCACAATAATACCAGCACTTGGGAGGTCAAGGCAAGATCACTTGCGGCTGAGAGTTCAAGACAGACTGGGTAACACAGCAAGACCTCATCTCTATAAAAAGAGAAAGAGGAATGCATGTGGAGAGGGACATGTGTACTGTATTCCAGATTCCACTTCCTTTCACCGTACACCTGTTAAGTGTATACAGCCCATAATCTGCTGAAGATACAGATGCAAAGCAGAGGCAGAAAGGAAAAACTAGGAAAGACGGCCACATGGACAAGTTTAGTGACTGTCTTTCAAATATCAGTTATTGGCTCGGCGCCTGTGGCTCAAGCGGCTAAGGCGCCAGCCACATACACCTAAGGTGGCGGGTTCAAATCCCCAGCCCGGGCCCGCCAAACAACAATGATGGCTGCAACCAAAAAATGGCCAGGCGTTGTGGCGGGCGCCTGTAGTCCCAGCTACTTGGGAGGCTGAGACAGGAGACTCTCGCTTGAGCCCAGGAGTTGGAGGTTGCTATGAGCTGTGATGCCATGGCACTCTACCCAGGGGGATAGCTTGAGGCTCCGTCTCAAAAAAAAAAAAAAAAAAACAACAAATATCAGTTATTACATAATAAATCAAATTATTTGACTTGCTTATAAACACAAATAACTTTTTAACTCACATCAAGGATTTAATTTTGTAAAGAGCCCAGAGGCATTGGTGCTTTGCTCTAATCGCCAATAAATTTTATCCCTGTGGTATATCGTGCTGAGAGTCCATGCTCACAATGATAACTCTGAAGTGTTGCAAGATCCTGAATTACAGAGAGAGTATTACATTTACTCTACTGCTCTAAGAGAATAAAATGAACTAAAATACTTCTTCAAAGTCAAAAATTGAAACAAAGGGGTTTCTGCCCATTTAGCCGGAACATTTAATAATCCCCATACTCTATTCTCTAAACAATTTTCTTAATTAAGGGCTTACTGTAAAGAATAAGTGAATGAGAAGTTTTAAAACTTAAACTTCTAAAAGGAAATCATACTCTGAATCAGGGACTGAAGAAAAGCAGAAAGAGACTTTTTAAAAAAGGACATAGATACTATTTGGTCCAGCAATTCCATTTCTGGGTATGTACCTAAAAGAACTGAAAGCAGGTTTTCAAAGAGATCCACATTTGTAGCAGCTGCATTCACAATAGCCAAAAGGTGGAAGTGACCAGGTGTCCACTGATGGGTGAACAGATGAACAAGAGGTGGTATCTAAATAAAATGCGATTATTATTCAGCCTTTAACAGAAAATTCTGGCCTATGTTCAGCATGGATGAACCTTAAGGACATTATGCTAAGCCAGTCAGAAGACAGATACTTATGATTCCACTTATTTGATGTACCTAGAGTAGTCAAATTTATAGAGACAGAAGGTAGACGGGAATCTTCCAGGAGCTGGGGCTTAAGGGGGAATGGGGAGAGTCTAACGGGTAGAGTTAAGTTATAGAAGATAAAGAGCGATGGAGATGGATGATAGTGATGGTTATACAATGTTTTTTAATTCATTTAGCCAGCCTATGTCTTTTGAGTGGACCATTCAAACGGTTAACACTGAATGACAGAATTGATGTGTGGAATGCTGCTCTGTTCGTGTTAGGTAGGTTGTACCTTACTGCATTGTTTTCTCTCTTGTGCTACTGCTTTATATGGGCTGTGAGCTTTGGCTCTGGGGTGATTTTACACTGGTGAGTATCTAATATACAGATCCCTGTACAATGCAGTTCTGAGTATTTCCTGCAGGGCAGGTCTGGTTGTGACAAATTTCTTCATTGTTTGTCTGGAAAAGACTTTATTTCTCTGTCAATTATGAAACTTAGTTTTGCAGGATATAAAATTCTAGGTTGTTTAAGAAGACTTTTTTTCAAAAAGACTGAAGATGGAGGCCCAATCCCCTCTGGCTTAGAAGGTCTCCACTAAGAAATATGGAGTTACCTTGATGGATTTTCCTTTATAGGTTAGTTGTAGCTTTTGTCTTGCTTCTTGTAGAACAGTGTTAGATGACCATCTGGTATCTAAATGTCCAAATTTCTGTTTTCTTCAATAATTCCCTCAAATAGATTTCTATACTTTTTGCTCTTTTTCTCCCTCAAGAATAGCTATAATTTGTATGTTAGTTGCCCCTGCATAATCCCATATTTCTCTAAATGATCTCAGTCTTCTTTATCTTCTTCTCTGCCTCTTTGATGAATGAGTTGGCTTAAGAGGCTTGTCTTCACACTTTGAGATTCCTCTCTTTGGTTTAGTCAACTGTTGAAGCTTTCTGCTGTATTTTGAAATTCCTTTCATTTCTTTTTTTTTTTCCTTTCATTTCTTTAAGTTCTAATATATCCTTTCTCATGTTGTCTAGCTCTTTAGCAACTTATTCATTAAAAAATGAAATAACATTTAATTTCCTGAAATATTGTTTTGGTTTCAGGTGGTGCCTGTGGCTCAAAGGAGTGGGGCGCCAGCTCCCCATATACTGGAGGTGGCAGGTTCAAACCCAGCCCTGACCAAAAACTGCAAAAAACTCCAAATTGTTTGGGGTTTGTTTTCACTTCTTTTTGTTGGTTTTCCACTCTCTCTTCAGTTCCATTTATCTTATTTGCAATCCATAGTCTGAGTTTCATTTCTGCATTTCAACAATTTCCTTTTGGTTGGAGTGTACTATTATAGCTCCACTGTGATCACTTAGGGGTGAAACTGTTTTGTTTCTTCATGTTGCCAGGGTTTTTCTCATCTGAATCATCGTCTTGCAGTTCAGGGCCAATAAGGTTTCAGGGCACCTGTTTTTTGTGGGGAATTTCCAGCTTAGTTAGAAGGAGGGGAAGTCCCAAGATGGAGCTTTTGTATCCTACTCTGGAATGCTGAGCTGGCAAGAGGAAGGGGGAGTGCACTGAGAGTCTGTAGTACAGCTATTCTGTTTTGTCCCTTTACCTGTAACTGCCATAGTTCAAAACCATGATGGATGATCTTCATGCTGGGTAATGGGTTGTTCTCCAGATCATTATTAGAAGTTCAAGTTGGTGGCTGGGTGAGGCCCTCTCCATGGACACTGGTGTTGTGTGGGATTGCTCTGCCCAGGATCTTCCTACAGAGGTGACAATAGCCTGGGTGATGCTATCTAGGCAGCAGTTGTATGTGACTGGGCTGTAGGCATTTGCTCAAACCATGTCCAGGTATAATAGTACTCAAGGCTGGGAGTCCCTGGAAGAACACTGGACCTCAGGGCAGTTCTGCTAGCTTCATGGCAGTGATGGAGACTTAGGGTGAGGTCTTGGGGTCTAGGTACAACACAGGAATCTTGGTGAAGTTTCGTAGGCCCAGTGGGAACATTGAAGCAACATGGGTAGAGCCTCAGAGCCAGAACTAGAGATCACAAGACCACAGAGGTAGATTTAAGGAGGCAAGGTTCTCCCCCTGTTTAGGTCCCACTGAGGCAGTCACCAAGGGCTTAATGCCTAAGACATTCACTCAGCTCAGATCTCACACTGGAGTGGAGAGGCACTCAGCTCCCAGTCATAGGGCATAGCAAGGGGCAGAATCCACTCAGCCCATTCCCTCCCTAGTCAACAAGGGCAATGCAAAGGCTACTGCTGTAAAGCCAAGTCCTGAGTGCACCTGAATGTTTGGGGTGGCATCGGCTACAGATACCCATGCTCTGGTGCAATGTCTCTGCATCTCTGCACAGACTTTGAGCAGCTCCCCAAGCAGTCCAGATGTCTGTGGTTGGTGGAGGAAGCCCCCTCACAGCTTGGGCTGAAGTGCCTGTGAGGTGAGCATGGAGCCCAGGGTATTCTCCTGCTCTTCCTCATGTGTGGATGCCTCCCCATAGTTCTCTATGATCTTGCCAAGTTATTGCTCAGTCACCTTCTCTTTCACTCTGAGTGTCCTACACTGCTTCTCTGGGGCTTTATAATATTCTGAGTAGAGCCATCAGTAGATAGACTGCAGCTTTCGATCCTGTCCTCAAGAGCAGCATACACGTGGGCTGCTTCTAGTCTTCCATCTTCTTTTCCTCCAGTGGTTGCACAATATGAATGTACTTAATACTAGTGAAGTATATACTTAATTAGTTAAGACTGTAAATATTAAGTATATATTATGTATATTTTGCCACAATTTTAAAATAAAACTGATTAGTATAACTCACTGTATTAACAGACCTTGGGGGAAAAATCTGTATGTTCTAGAATATATATATAAAGAGGCTTGGCACCTGTAGCTCAGTGGTTAGGGCGCCACATACACTAGGGCTGGCAGGTTCAAACCCAGCCCAGGTCTGCAAACCAACAATGACAACAACAACAACAACAACAAAAATAGCTGGGTATTATGGCAGGCGCCTGTAGTCCCAGCTACTTGGGAGGCTGAGTAAGAGAATCACTTAAGCCTGAGAGTTTGAAGTTGCTATGAGGTGTGATGCCATGACATTATACCGAGGGCGACACAGTGAAACTGTCTAAAAAAAAAAAAAACAAACATAGAATATATAAAGAGGTCTTACAATTCAATAATGAGAAAACTGACAACTAAATTTTTTTTTTTAATGTATGGCTAAATAACAGCAACATGAGGGATTTTTATGGTGGTAGAAATATTCTATATCTTGACTGTATCAATGTCAAAGTTAATACCTTAGCAATATGAGGAAAGTTTATAGTCAAGAAAATGTTCTGTATCTTGACTATACCAATGCCAATACCTTAGTTTCCCCTGGCAAGTAGTGAACAAAAGGTAGATAGGAACTCTACATTTTTTATTTTGAAAAAATTATAGATTCATCTAAAATTTTAAATCTAAATCTAAACCCAGGAGGAAAATCCCAGGAAGGTGATGATGTACCCTTTTCAGTGCATTGTATCAGGAGGTACATGCTGTTGATACATTTCATTACAGGTGATATTTGTCAACTTTGAAAACTTACTGTGGTGTCTGTCTAGTTTTCTCCATTGTAAAGTTACTATTTTTCTCTTTGTAAGAGATATTTTGAGACTATCCAAATATCCTGTTTCTCATTATACTTTCACCCACTAATTTTAGCATATATAGGTGGGTCTTGCCTATAACAACCATTACTGTGGTGTTTGTCAAACAGTAATTTTTCTATTTCCATCATTCCTTCTATATTTATTAATTGAAATTGTGTGTGAAAGGCAAATTCCAAGATGAAATCACTTTTTGCTGAACATAAACTACAGCTGAAAGAGTATGAAGGGGAAGGGTTCATGCTTGTGTAAGATAAAGACTGTCTCAAGGACTTTCCAAAGTAACCCCACAAGAAATTCTTTAGGACTGCAGCAATTCAGACCAGAGCCACTGAAAAGGACACCTGCCCAGTAACAGCATCTCCATCAACAAACTGATGCCCACTCTGGCTTTCAGTCTCTAAAACCCTGATTACAAGCAGCTTATGTGAACTTTCCCTTTTGTTAAAAAAGCTTTCTTTTACCTTCCCCTCTTCAGATGCATATGTTTTGGCACAGCTGTATACCTTGGGTTATAATCCTCATTTCTAATTCCCAAATAAACTCAACATATCCAGAGATATTTTTCTGGTTTTTTTTTTTTTTTGGTTGATATAAGTAAGGACCAGGAACTGCTCCTCCCTATTCATTCACTCAGTAACTTACTTATATAAGCATGGACTCATTTATTTTATTCTATGGGTTGCTACCAGTTATTATTTATTTTGTTGTGCAAATTGTCCTGGATTTTGCTTTTCAGAGCTCCTTAAAGTAAGCTCCTATGTCCTTTCAACATGCTCCTATCCTTGATTGAAGACTTCTTTACTTCTAGACACCATAAGACATTACTGGTTTATTTATACTTCCCCTGCCCCAGTCTGAGAATCAGCCATTTCTCCAAGGAGCCCTAGTTCCTTTTAAGAACTCATGCATATTCTTAAGTTTGTTCTCAAAATAGTCCTGTGAAGTGGGATCTTACTAAATAGTTTGCTAATGACTCACTCAAATAACTCTCAGAACTCATCCACAGAACAGGGAAGACAATACCTTATTATAGTATCTAATATACATTTTAAAATAACATAAAACATAAAAATAAACTTCACAAACCCATTAATTTATCTAGACTTTTTAGAGGGAGCTGAAATCACCTTCTCAATAATAAAACTAATTATATACAACAAGTAACAAAAACTGCTGTGATTAGTAAATGAAAAATAAATTTCATACATCTCATTTCTTTTTGCAAATCTGGCTCAACACTTTCAAAAACACAACTAAGTAACTTCCATTATTGAAAACTACAAATAAGTAACTTCCATTATTCTTTTAAAGTTCTGATTCAAATATTTCTAATTTTTCCCCCTTTGGTGTCTGACAATAATATGTAGCATATACTTTCTTCACAATGCCTCAATGAGTCACTTAAAAAGATTTATATTCTCATCCTGGTTCTTTGGTTAAAAAAAAAAACAGAAGCATTATTACATTCTCAAGCTAATATAACAAGAGTTACTTCTAGAACTCAGACCTTGAGACATCTTGTGTTCTTTCTCCAGAACACCCATTACTTCATTAATAAGGTTTAGATAATGCTCTATTAATTTACACTGTCATTCTCTGACATCAGCTAACATTCCAAGCTGCAGCACAGTGTAACTACACAGCAGATGTTTCCTTAAGGTGTTCTTTTCTTTTGGTTGTAGAGCACAAAAAAGGAAAGGAAAAATAAAACAAAATCATAGACAGTAAAATAAGTGCATGTGCCCTGTTAAACTATTTTTTGGATCAGTTGTATATTCTTTAAAAAAATCCTTTGGGGGGAATATGAGCTTCTTGCCTTTGCAAATAGTTTTACTGTTGTTAAATGTGTGTCCCCCTTGACACATGAAGTATACTGCTTTAAGGGAATGCAAAGTAATTTTAATATGTGCCTAAGCAAAGTATAATTAGAAAGGTAAATCTACTGAAAAAAATGAGTGGCCTGAAGTAAGCTGGATGCATAGTTCAGTTCTTTGATTTTATATAGTGAATCATAATTATGTTTATTTTATTCCCAAGGGTATTCATTATTTTCAAAGTAATGTTAAATATTCTTTAGCAATTTCTGCAAGGTATATTACTGAGGAGCATATCACAAGCCACAAGCAAAAGAAAACAGTATTATAATCAGTGTTTTTGTGGCCTGACCATCTGCCCTGCCCCACTGGCAGTTGATATACAAATATTTTTATACTTTGATCTGTAAAAGCATTAAAGTTCACATATTTACCAATATGTTAAAGTTCTAAATAAGAAATTTATGCAAGACCCTAGCTTCTTCATTTTAAAAGTGTATAACTTCTTTAATATGATGACATATTAATGTAAAGCTAATTCCCACCACACTAAACCAGAAGCATGGTTTATTCACTCATTTAACAAATACTTATTGAATACTATGTTTATACTACTAATTCAGATACTATGGGGAAATAGAAAGGACAGTATGGTAGTCGTGCCTTCAGGAGTTTCCAAATTAGTATAGAAAACAAAACCACAGTTGAGTATGAGGTAGTGGAATAGCACACTAGGCTTTATTGAAGGATTTTACATGGCTGATAAACAGCTATGAACCTGTACTATAGCAAACAGAACTACTCCAGACCAGTTCAGAGCCAGAAGGTATCACTTTGGCATCTGGGGCTCAGAGAGTCAACCAAGAGGGCAAAGAAAGACAAAGTTCGTGAGGAAGTCACGAGGCTGGATGGGGCTTAGAATGCACAGCTAAGGAGTTCAGGTTTGGGTGATAATGGAACCACTGAAGATTACTGAGAAGACAAGCAATAACGATAAAAGAGAATTTCAAAAAAATGATTGGTAAACGTGTATTGACTGAATGGAGAGAGAAAAGATGGGAGTTAAAAGGAGGCTATTATAGATTTTTAAACATGACGCTCTAAGTCTATTGGCTGGAAAGAGGAGAAAACACAGGAGGCATGCCTTAGGAAGACAACAGATCCCAGAGGATTAGGACAAAGACTGTGGAGATGAATATATCAGGATGGGAATCCGAAAGCTGCTACTTATTAGCTGTTTGACTTTTGTCAAAGTATTAACATTCCCTTATTTTCAGTTTCCTCAGTGTAAATACTAACCCAGTAGCTGGCACACTGTAAACATTCTATTATTCTTGTTGTACAGAGAAGGCAGGAATCCCTAGAGACACCTCCAAATCACTCTTGAGCCTTCCCAGAGAGCCACATCTGGTCAGCTCTGCCAAACTGAGGACGTCCCATTCCTAAGTCTCTGGTATGCATTAAATGCACCCACCTTCCTGATTCAACTACTCCCGTAAACTTTTCTACCATCCTACCTCCTTCTCCCCAACCTTATGGTCTGCTTTCATATTTGTGTTTATTCCATTTTTCAACCTAATGTTTGTGGAGCCTCAATTATATGCCAGGCACTAAGCTAGGGACATAGGGTTAAAATAGCAAGCAAAAAAGACAACATCCTTACCCTTATAGAGCTTACATTCTTGGAGAGAGTATATTCTTTAAATAAATCATCACACAAAAAGATACATGATTACAAAACACCAAAAGTGATAGGAAGAAAAAGAAAAATCAGTGCCTAGCAATTATATATTGGGATGCTTGACTGGGACTGAGGGGGTTCAAAGAGACAACATCTAGGACAGGGAGAGGATCTCTTATCCAAAATGCTTGGGACCAGACATCTTTCAGATTTCAGATTATTTTTTTCAGGCGTTGGAATATTTGCATTAGGTTTACTAGTTGAGCATCCCTAATCCAAAAATCTGCAATCCAAAATGCTCCAGTGGGTATTTCTTTTAAGCATGCCCTGTGAGCATCATGTCAGCACTAAAAAGCTTTCAGACTTTGGAGCATTTTAGATTTTCAAATGTGGGATGCTCAACCTGTACGTAACACCCTAGGACTCAGTCGGAGCTAACTAGGCAAACAAGAGAACAGCCACAGTGTCTGAAGTAAGATGAATGAGAAGGAGAAAAAGGATGAGAGTGGTAGAGACCAGACAATGTAGGGGTCTAGGGGACAGGCTGGGGCTCAGGGATGTTCTACAGAAGAAAGGCACAATTTAAGGAGACAGGTGACACAATCATATTTGCTTTTCTACTCACTTCTATCTGCTGCTTTCACTACTGGGTAAAGACAAAGCTAATCCGAAGCACTAAACAGACTTCAACAATCAAGCTACCACCTTTCTCCTAATACCATAGTGGGATATGAATTTAAGTCAATTAGGGAAGAGATGGAATGGAGGAGGTGGAAGAAAGGAACACTAAGCAACTTATACAGAGCAGAAGCCCTTCCCCAGATTTCTATAATCCACATTACTCCAGGCTACATTTTAACACCCTCAAGTTTGGGCAGATACCCTGAGACCTGTCTAACAAATAACATTTCTGTAAGTGCCATAAACAAAAAGTAGAGAAACTGTTTGCCACTCCTATGAACTCACAACAGCCAATCTGAAAAGAGATAACTGAGGCATTATACTTTCTAAACCATGTTTAGTCCTACCTGAAGCCAAGTCTCCTTTTTTAAGGGACAGAGATATATATAACAAACTTGTGCATTTTAACAAGTACATGCCAGTAGAGATCTAGGGGAAAAAAGAAGTTTAAAACAAGTCTCACTTACAAACTTGTTTGGGCCACCCAAACATCCTGAAACCCCCAAGAAGAAAGATAAGTATTAAGTTGTGGGTACAGACTACACATTGCATAGGAGTTTAGAGAAAAGCAAGGGCTGGGACGGCTGGAAAAGGCTCTACAGAAAATAGAATATAAACTGAAGAGCTAGGACTTGAACAAAAGACAGTAGTGGCATGCTGTGTGCACCAACACAGAGGTGGAAGATGCGTGGGATGGGTTAGAGATGGGAGGTCACCAGCGAGACTGGAATAAAGAGTTCTCCTGTGACCCAAAACCAGTCTCTTCATCTAGAAAGAGCCATGTCTCAGTATCCTCAGGGGACTGGTTCAAGAACCCCCTGGATACCAAAATCTGGGAAGCTCATACTCCTGATGTAAAATGGTATGGGATTTGCGTGTAACCTCTGCATACCCTCCCATGTACTATTTTTTTTTTTTTTTTGAGACAAGTCTCACTCTGTCACCCAGGGTAAAGACTGCGGCATCATCATAGTTCACAGCAACCTCAAACTCTTGGGCATGAGCAATCCTCCTGCCTCAGCGTCCTAAGTAGCTGGGACTACATACAAGCATGTGCCAGTACGTCCAGCTAGTTTTTCTACTTTTAGTAGAAACGGGGTCTCACTCTTGCTCAGGCTTGTCTCAAAATCCTGAGCACAAGCAATCCACCCACCTTGGCCTCTCAGAGTGCTAGGATTATGGGCGTGAGTCACCGTGCCCAGACTACACCCCATATACTTTAAATCATCTCTAGATTACTTATTAATAATACCTAATACAATGTAAATGCTAAAAAAATACTTATTGTTTACATGTATCATTTTATTGTTTAGTTATTTTATTTTTTTTCAAATATTTTCCATGGTTGGTTGAACCTCAGATGTAAAACTAGCACATATGACTGTAATATGGAAAGAACAAAAGACTTCTCTTGCCATAGAAAGTAGGAAGACAGTAAAAGCTACTCTGCTGAATAAAGTGGCACAATGGAACCCCTTGAACCTATAGACACAACCAATTCCATAGAGTTCAGAACATCTGCTAAGTAAGTTTGGCTGAAATAGGCCATGCTGGAAAAAGAAAATCTTTTTAGGTGAATTCATATCTGTCTCTTTCCACGTCAGCTGGAAGGTCCTACTTATCCATTGGACCTACTCGGCAGCTATGTTAACACAGTAATTGGGTAGAAAAGAGAGAGCTCAGGGAGCCTTTTTCACAAGGATGGGTCACTGGGGTGAGATGAAGCATGAAAATGACATGTTCAGGAAAGGATGTCTGCTGACAGGGCACACAGAGACTCAGCCAAAGGCACTGAGTGGCTACAATTTGCAGTGCAGGAAATGCGAGAAAGAAGTGTGACAAAGGAAAAAAGGAATAAATGGGAAAGTGGCTGACTATAGAATACGGTGGTAGAAGCTGCCATAGTTGCAAGATGAGGAGAGCTGCATGAATACCACCATTTTTTTTTAAATTTATTGTTGGGGATTCATTGGGGGCACAAGAAACTAGGTTACACTGATTGCCTTTACCACCACTTTTTTAATCTAAAGAGGTTGTTAATAAAAAAATGAAAATCATTATCTTTGATATTTTAATAGTAAGTCTTGACCTTATGGGTATTTTATGAGACCATTTCAGCTTCCCACCTTTCTCTGCAAAAGTTACTAGTGCATGCATTACCAGACTGAACAAAAGATTTCTAAAACTGCAGTCTGAAAAACTCAATTTTGAGACCAGTGAAATCCCTTTGAGGGGGCAGCAAAAGTAGAGAGCCTGGAACACAACGATGCTGATGTAGTTTTCTGCAGTTCTTACTAACCCACAAGTGTGTAGATCTACAGACACTACACAAGTCATTAGCAGCCCTTAATTCAATGGACAGATACTGCTAATAGACTAAAGCTAAAGGGAACAGCATAAGAATCTGTCACATTTACTTATTGATCTTTGGAGGAAACGTTCAGAAATTCACAGAAAGGATGTGAACCAGTCAACCTGATCTAAGAAAAATAAGGTCTCGAAGCATCTGAAGTATCTGTGTTTAGTGCAGGCGTTCAGTATAGATTTGATATATGTTTATTGAATTTTTAAAAACTGTAATTTTGTTAGAGTTTATTTTTGTAGGAAACATGTCTGCATTTTATTCAAGAACTCAATTTACAAAATTATACAAATTAATGTAGCATTTTAATAATCAGGCACAATAATATTCTAAATATCATGTAATTTAAAACAAAATTAACATTTATATATCCTAATATAATCAAAGAAAATATACTTATGCAGCTTGGCGCCTGTGGCTCAAGTGGCTAAGGCGCCAGCCACATACACCTAAGGTGGTGGGTTCAAATCGAGCCCGAGCCCGCCAAAACAACAATGACAGCTGCAACCAAAAAATAGCCAGGTGTCGTGCGGGTGCCTGTGGTCCCAGCTACTTGGGTGGCTGAGGCAGGAGACTCACTTGAGCCCAGGAGTTGGAGGTTGCTGTGAACTGTTATGCCATGGCACTCTACCCAGGGGGATAGCTTGAGGCTCTGTCTCAAAAAAAGAAAATATACTTATGTTTTTCTTTAATCAGATAATAATTACCTCTCATTTGTCTTGGATTTATATATAGTTAGACCAGACTATTTCAAAATTGGCACCACTAGGGCAATCCAAAATTCTTCTTACCCAATTTAGTGGTAAGAAGTAACAAATTTAGTATTTACAGCTAAATAGTGTCTCTACTTCATTATCTGTTTAACTATTCCTCAACAGGGACACAAATGATGGTACTGAAGCTTTGTTCAACTCAACTTGAAGCTTTGTTCTCGGACTACCTCTTCATCACAATAGTTAGGAAGTCTTAGACAGGAAGTCACCACAGTTGGCTTTAAATACTAAAGAGAGAAAAGAGGGTCCAGTGTACAATGAGACTATGAATGTGCTAGTTGTCAATTTATTGCCTCTCAGCTCCTAATTTTCTCCTATATGTTCTGACATAATGGACAGAATTCCTTTACAGCATGTGTGATGTGACACATGCGTAGAAGACAGTGCCGGAGGGACACTGCAGGAAGCAAAAGCTCTCCTGATGATGGCTGTTGCAAGTATGAGATGTCTGTTGGCATTCTACTGCAGCACATACCCAGAACATGTGGGTCCCTGACAAACTTATAGTCTTGGTCTGGCCTACTGATAACGTTCCTGTGGCCCTCTCTACACAGTATCCAGCATTGTAGAAACCTCTAGCCCACACCAAACCTGTGCTCTCTCTACATGGCAACATCATTAGTTGCTGATTCCCTGTACCCCATGTTCACCTGACAGGACTACTTCCTGCATGCCAAGCAACTAAAGACCAGTACAAGTCTGGGAAAACCAGCAAATTGCTCTGCTATCCTGTGCGCTGAACTATACTTTATCCAACAAAGACTGAAACCCCAACCTTGGCGAGGGGTATATGTCCTTCCTTGAGTTTGCTCCCAGGGCCCTAGGAGATTTCCTTACATCTTTTTTCCCTCATTTATTTTTTATTTGTATATATCTATCAGGTACAAGTACAATTTTGCTACATTGATATTTTACATTGGGATGAAGTCAGGGTCCTTATATCTTATGTCACATATTTCTTAGAATTTGTATTTTATTTAATAAAACAAATACATAAACAAGGTTTTTATTTATTAAAGTTTAACAATACTTTATGTACAACTTCCTCCCTATTTAATCCACTGTGTAGTTTGTATCTCCTAATTGGACCCAAACTGATTAAATGATAAAGGTCAAGGTGTAGGGTTTCTTACAGTAGTAATCTGATTATCTACTGAGAAAATGTAAGCATTAAGAAATGAAGTTTTTTGTATATAAAAATAGCACACTGTACCCCATAAAAGTAATAATGTACACATCTATTATTCAATAAAAAATAAGTAAAAGAAATAAAGTTTTAGGGTGACACCTGTGGCTCAGTGAGTAGGGTCCTGGCCCCATATACCAAGAGTGGCAGGTTCGAACCCAGCCCAGGCCAGACTGCAACAAAAAATAGCCAGGGGTTATGGCAGGCACCTGTAGTCCCAGCTACTCGGGAGGCTGAGGCAAGAGAATCACTTAAGCCCAAGAGCTGGAGGAGGCTGTGAGCTGTGATGCCATGGTACCCTACCGAGGGTGATAAAGTGAGACTCTGTCTTAAAAAAAAGAAGTGAAGTTTTATCCACCAACTCATGAGCAGATTAGCAAAATGTGGTATATGTATAGCATGGAGTCCTACTCAGTCACCAAAAAAGATGAATCAATGCCCTTTGTGGCAATTTGGAAGGAATTGAAGACCATAACCCTAAGCAAAATGTCTCAAGAATGGAAAAACAAGCCTCACATGTACTCTCTATTAAATTGGAACTAACTGATGGGCACAAATGCACAAAGGGAAGTTTGGAAATCAGGGGAAATGGGGGAGAAAGGATGGGACAACATTCACCTGACAGGCATAATGAACATTATTCAGGTGATGAATGCATTTATAGCCCTGACTCAAGCCATGTAACAAAAATATTTATACCCCCTCAATATTTTTAAATTAAAAAAAAATTAAGTTGTTTGTGTATTTGGAAGCTATACTAATAGATACTATTATTAAAATGTTAATAATTATTTAGATGTTTAAAATTGGACAATTGACAAATTAATTTTAACAATTAAGTTTAATATTAATGGAATAAGATTTTAGAAGAATACATTGTAAGACCTACTATTTTTTTTAAGAACATTGCCTTTGCCACTTGAATATTTGATCTCAATAATTTATGTCAAAAATAAAAAAATAACTAAGATAAATAGAGCTGGTTATTCTCTCCCAAAGAAATGACATATAAAATATTGAACTAAAAGTCTTTTTCTGAAAGAACAAACAGAAGAAAAGAATTCTGAATCCAGCCTTCATTAATAGATGAACATATATTAATCTAAATTTCTAGAGTGAACAACTTTAGCAGGTAGGCTGAGAGTAGCATTTAGCAGCTATATGAATGAGAGCAGAGCATGTGGCCAGCCAAGGATAACACAGCTCTTTTCCCTAGATTCTAGACTAAAACAGTGTTTGAAGAGAACAATAGAGAGAGACATGGAGGAAGCCCCACCCGCCCATCTGCAAAGTACGCGGAATATAAAAGGCAGAACCAACCATCTGAGAAAAGAAATCCTTATTTACATGTAAAGTTCTAAACAAAATTGCAGCAGTACATAAAACCAACCTAAGACAAGCAACACTGTGATTGGATACTTTGGGCACTGTAGAGTTTTATACCTATTTATCCCCACTGTGTACGTAGAAGTTCACGATTATAGCAGATACACTTATGGTTTTAGCCCACTGACATATCAATGAGATTTGGTAATATGACAATGTAGAAGAAAAGATTTCTATGCATATGATGAGGTTTTAGAAATTACTTGAAAGTGTAAGGAAAAATGGTTACCACCATTATAATTACGACCCTACCACAGAAACAAAGAGAAAAGTCTGTGGGTAAAAACGCCACCAGGGACACCAGCTCCACAGCCAGGATGACGCATACCCAGGTACCGTTGTTCTGGATGTCCCTGGGCTAACCTATGCAAAGAACACCATCCTGGGAATTGTCTAACTGTGCAGATGGCTGGATCAAAGAGGTCCCTAGATGTTTTTGAAAGCAGCATCCCACTAGGGGAATTTTTAAAAAATATACTGCTAATAAAGAACCAAATAGGACTTTTGTGAATCCTTTGCAGACCATGAGCCTAAAATGTCAGGTGAAATCTTCTCCATGGTTTCAAACAAAGAGATTAATGAAGCTTTTATTGCTTCTGTCAGGAATACAAGCAAGCCACATTCTATTCAAAGTAAGTATGTCCTAGAGTCCATTGATTAATGCTAATAATTCAAAACATTTACAGTTTTCCGATAAAATCTCTCAGGACTACAAATGATGTGATGAAGGCAGAAAGCATTTTCCATAAAGGAAATATTTTCACGAACCCACAGAGAAAATTATACTAATTTCAAAACTACTCATTTTGCTGATGGAGGTGATGGTCATTTTATGTGTCAACTGGAGGGTGCTTTTGAATGAGATTGAAATTAATGAGTGAACTCTGAGTAAGCAGACTGCATTCCACAATGTAGGTAGTCCTCATCCAATCAGTTGATGCCCTGAGTAAAACAAAATAACCATCTTCCCAAATAAGAGAAAAGCCTCCATAGACTGCATTTGGACATCATCCACACCAGCAGCTCTCCTGGGTCTCTTTGCCTGCTGGCCTTCATGCTTGAATTGAAACTTGAGCTTTCTTGGGTCTCCAACTGCTGCCCTTCACCCTGAAACTGCACCCTTGGCTCTCCTGAGTATCAAGCCTGCTGGCCCGTACTGCACATTTAGATGTCCCAGTCTCCTTAATTGCATGAGTCAATTCCTTACAATGTCTCTCTGTCCCTCTTTATAATAATACACATACACACACACACACACACACACACATATATGGCTGTTTCTCTGGAAAACACTAATACAGTGAAACTCATTTTAACTGCAGTAGTGATAAGTCATTGTCTTGGCAATATAATCAAATATGACCAACCTTAACTTCTACTAACAAAGAAATGTGTCCAAATCTTTGGTGTTTTTCCTGTTAAGACCACTCATAAAGGGGATCTTCTACCTCAGTTTCAGTGGGCTCTCAGACCATCTGGTAAGCACAGCACTGAGAATCTCTAATCTTCTTCCAAAAGCAAAGATACATATGTATTATATATTCTAAATAGATTAAATTGTATAGCTAGAGCTAGTCCAATTCCTCTAGGAACAAATGATAGAATTCACATATATCAGTAGGTTATTTTCTTCAGATATTTCCTTTAGATTTTCTAATAGACACCATCAGCATTATTTTTTTCCCACTTGTTTTGGTTACCAATACTTTAGATTCCTAAGTACCATTTTAAAATGTATTTTTTCGTTGTTTTTTTGTTTGTTTGTTTGTTTTTAGAGACAGAGTCTTACTTTATTGCCCTCGGTAGAGTATCATGGTGTCATAGCTCACAGCAACCTCCAACTCCTGGG
>CAUYQV010139953.1:0-10166 GCA_963574575.1 Galagoides demidoff | reverse complement strand
ATAAGCCTGGTATACTTTTGGGTATCGAGTTTTTTGAAAGTCCAGTGGACATCTTTGTTCCTTTTGTCACTGTGGAGATTGGAATTTGATCAAAATTTTCTCGGTGGGTTTATTTATGCGGTAGAGGATTGTGCTGGTCATTATGAAGGATAGGTCTGAGGATATCCTGGAGGGATGGTTTAGTTATGGCAAATTTCTTCAACATGTGAATGTCGTTAAAGTATTTAATTTCTCCATCATAAATGAAACTCAGTTTAGCTGGATACAGGATTCTGAGTTGAAAGTTGTTTTGTTTTAGGAGGTTGAAGTTTGATGACCATCCTCTTCTAGCCTGAAACATTTCAGCAGAGAGATCTGCAATCATTCTAATATTCTTCCCATTGTAAGTTAATGTTTTCTTGCATCTAGCTGCTTTCAGGATTTTCTCTTTCATGTTAACTTTAGTGAAGTTGATTATGATATGCTTGGGGGATGTTTTGTTCAGGTTGAGTTGTTCTGGGGTTCTGAAGCTGTCTCCTATCAGAATTTCAGGATCCCTTGGCATATCTGGAAAGTTCTCTTTCATAATTTCATGAAGGAGAGCCTCTGTGTTTTGTGAAGAAACTTTGTCACCTTCAGAGATTCCTATGAGGCGAATATTAGTTTTCTTTGAATTATCCAAGAGCTCTCTGAGTGAGTGGTCTGTTTTTGCTCTCCATTTGTCCTGATCTTTGGATGATTCGGCATGTTCAAAGTCTTTGTCTTCAGTGTCAGAGATCCTGTCTTCCGCCTGCTCCATTCTCTGAAGGAGGGATTCAACCATAGTCTTCAGGTCTTTAAGGGCTGCAACCTCTTGCTTCAGTGTATCATAATCTTTGGTCATTTTATCTTTGAAATTATTGAATTCCTGGGACAGCTTTTGAATAATTTGAAATTCTAGTTCCCTCCTTTCCTCCATTCTGTTGATCTTATTCGCTATCCAGATTCTGAACTCAATTTCTGACATCTCAGACATCTGTTTATGGAATGGGTCTTCAATTGTGTCTGTCCCATCCTTCCTTGGGAGGGGGAGTTGATCTACTCTGGTTATTCTGTTAACCAGAGTTTTTCTGCTGATTCTGCCCCATGCTGAATTTACACCTTTTGGAGACCGTCCCTAAAACTGTTCTGCCAGTGGCTTCTTCTAGTTGTCTCCTGGGCACATGCCACCAAGGCCCCGGGAGGTGGGTGTACGGTGGCAGGGCAATGCAGCCCTCCCCAGGAGGAGTCAGTCACAGTGTGGGCACCAAGGCCCCGGAGCTAGGTACATGGCCGGTGGGGTGATGCAGCCCTCCCTGGCAGCAGTCGGTCATGGTCGCATGCCGCCAAAGCCCCGGGAAGCAGGGATAGCAGCCGGCGGGGCAATACAGCCCTCCCCGGCAGGAGCCAGTCATGGTTGCAGGCCGCCAAGGCCCCAGAAAGTGGGGATAGCAGCCAGGGAGACAGCTGAGTGCAGAATGCTCTGGCTGGCGGGATCAGTCCGTGCCAGGAAGCGTGGATCAAGCAGTTTTCCTGGTGAAGGACCAGGACAGGGGCTTGGTCTCACAAGGGTGGGTGGGTGCTGCTCTTGGGTCTCCTCTAGCTGTCTCTGTGGGCAAGGGAGGGGAGGGTGGACTGGAAACTCAAAATGGCAGTGCAAATGCCAGTTCCACTTTTCTGCCTGGGGGAGGGTGTTCTGAGTCTCAGCAGGGTCCCTCCAGGGTAGTAGACCTCTCTGTAGGCAGCTGTCACTGGTGGAGTGAGAGAATAGATCCTCAGTTTATCGATCGCCTGTAGGAGACTCAGAGGAGTGGTTGAAGAGGAAACAAAGGAAAAGCACACCTTTCTTGGGGGCGGGCAGACACTTTTCCTTTGTGGTGTATTATGTACCTGTAGATTGCCTTCCAGGAGTCACCACTTGCCTCAGAAGAGGTGTCCTGCCAGTATCACTCTTCTCTCTGGGCTGGGAGCTACATGGTATTCCATGGTATACATATACCACAATTTGTTGATCCATTCATGGATTGATGGGCATTTGGGCTGTTTCCATGTCTTGGCTATTATGAATTGGGTTCCAATAAACATTCAGCAAATATCTTTGTTGTAAAGTGATTTTTGATCTTCTGGGTATATACCTAGTAGAGGAATTGCAGTATCAAATGGCAGGTCTACTTTTAGTTTCCTAAGTGTCCTCCAAACTTCTTTCCAAAAGGAAGGTATTAGCTTGCATTCCCACCAGCAGTGCAGGAGTGTTCCCTTCTCTCCACATCGATGCCAACATCTATAGTTTGGGGGTTTTGCTATGTGGGCTAATCTTACAGGAGTTAGATGATACCTCAAAGTGGTTTTGATTTGCATTTCTCTGATGATTAAAGATGTTGAGCCTTTTTTTAATGGGTTTATTGACCATTTGCCTGTCATCTTCAGAGAGGTTTCTTCTGTTGAAGTCTCTTGTCCACAAAGAAATAGGGTTATTTGTTCTTTTCTTATTGATTAGTTTGAATTCTGTATGTATTCTAGTTATCATAACTTTTTCAGAAACAGAACCTGCAAAGATCTTCCCCTATTCTGAGGGCCGTCTGTTTGCTTTACTTACTGTGCTCTTGGCTGTGCAGGAGCTTTTTAATTTGATCAGATCCCAGTAATATATTTTTGGTGTTGCTTCAATTGCCAAGGAGGTCCTCCTCATAAAATATTTTCCCAAGCCAATTTCTTCAAGCATTTTCCCTGTACTCTCTTCTAGTATTTTTATAGTTTCATGTCTTACGTTTAAATCTTTTATCCAGTGAGTATCAATTTTTGTGAATGGTGAAAGGTGTGGGTCCAGTTTCAGTCTTCTACAGGTTGCTAGCCAGTTCACACAACACCATTTGTTAAATAGGGAATATTTCCCCCCATGAATGTTTTTGATAGGCTTTTCAAAGATCACATGACGATAAAGTGGCTGGGTTCATCTCTTGGTTCTCTATTCTGTTCCATATATCTACCTCTCTATTTTTGTGCCCGTACCATGCTGTTGTAAATAAAGTTTTATTGGCCATGGCTGCTTTCATGTTAAAGCAGTAGAGTTGAGTATTTGAAACAAAAGCTCCCAAAGCCTAAATTATTTGCTTCATGGTCTTTTTAAGAAGAAAGTGTTCTAATCTCTATCATCTCTCTCTGGCTGCTGTTGTCTTTTGTCTATTTGAAGATTATTATCAGAAAATTAAAAGAAAAGTTAACTTTACAATTTTCATGGAAAACTTTTACACTTCTAGGAATATATCTGTGGACCTTTTCTTCAGAATTCCAGTTGAGCGCATAGTTGTAATAAAGTAGATGCTCATTGGAGTTTGTTTATGTGCATACCACTTCCACCTTATATGATATTACAGAACAGACTTTACCAGTTCAAAGTGAGGGAGGATGGAGCCACACAAGGAAGAAGAATGCTACTCTTAATACTGTAATTCCTTCTACAGACTACAGCTGGGATTTATCAGCGGACAACCAGGAAACAGTACTAATAACGCCCTGCTAGAACCAAAATGGCTGTTCCGAGGATGAAATAATTTCTACAAACACATCTACACGACTTAGAGAAAAAGAGTGTGTGCATACAAGATGCTACTATTTCATTTCTAAGTTGCGTTTTGTAGATTGGTAGATTGGTCTCATAGGACCTCCATTCTGTTGTGCACAATGCCCTTTAAAATGATGAGCTAACCTTGAAAACATGAGTGGCAAAACCTGACCCAGCAAGTCACAGTTTCCATCACAGTGACACATCAGCCTGATTAGCACATTTGCCAGGCACCAGCTGATTTCCCCAAAGAAGCAAAGCACCTGGGAGCAGATAACAGCAACAGAACTGACAGCAGCCCTTGGGCAGGGGTGGAAAGCAGAAGACAGACCTCTGAGCCCTTGCTTCATAAGGGAAATCTTTCCTCCTGTTTTTAAAAAGGCTAACAGTTTAGATTTTAGGGTGAAGCTTATTGAAAGAATTTTATTAGTTGAATAGTCATTGTTCTTTTTACAAGAAGGCTAGCTGAGTCAAGGCCATAGATTTAGATTAACTCATTTAATTCCTTTCTTATTCAACTTCCTCAGCATAATGCTATTTGGACAGACAGATATGTTATCCTGTATGTTATTATTGGCCTATATTCCTTGCCAGAAAGCAACTACGCTATTGAGCATGGAGACTCAGTGGCCAGTATAGTGCCATGTATATAAAAAACACTCAGTTTTTATTTGTTGGATAAATGTATTCTTTGTAATTAGAAGTAATATGTTCATGGCAGAAACATTTTTGTCCAAAGACAAAATTAACTTCAGGGTCATTTCTTTCTGCTGATTGGAGTTTATACCTTTTCTCCAGCCTCATTAAATTTTAAAGAAAAAAAAATTGGTTTAGTATGTTATTATTTTCCTCTGGCAATTTTTTTGTTTGGTTCCATTTTATTTTTACAGAGTCTAATTTAGCATATTCCAACTTCCTAGAAAAATAAAATACTTCGCTTCTATTTTTTTTCTTTTTTTGGTGGGAAGCTTCAAGTAAATGAAGTAGAGTGCCTAATTTAAGCTCTTTCCAAACGAAGGAGAAAAAGCATATGAATAAGTGAAAGGTGTTAAAAACTACATGTGCCCTTGCATAGGATCTGATTTCATTTTTCTGTGCAAATGAAAGACTGTAGACATTACTTCATTCTGGGCAAATTGCTACTACTCTCTGGCCTGCCCAATAGACCAGCTTTCTGACATTCTCTTTTTCTTGACTTTGTGTGGGAAATTCCAGGAAAAAGCCAAGATTTGAGAGATCAGACCCTCCTGTGTGCAATTGAAAGCCAACTTTTCTTCCCTCTTGATGGTTCAAAATGAGCAATACTATTTAGACTACTCCCACAATATGTAACCAGGAATTACGTATAAGGAAATGGTAAATTAAAAGGCATTTAGGAATGGTTATGATTAAGTGTTTTCCCCACAAAGAGAGAACGCAAAGTAAAGAAAACTCTTCTGTTTCTAAAACTGGGAAAACTTTATTTTGGGCTAGTACATACTTATTCATGTGTTTTTAGGGGGTAGGTGTGCAGAGTAAATATACTCATGTTTTCCCATTAGAAAGGAGCTCGTTAGTACTTTCTAAATCTTTGTCAGTTAATTCTTTAGTTTTGTGCTTTGTTGTTGACTAGTTCTTACCCTCCTGGCACGGCACTTAACCAGGCACGACATATGTGAAAGTCATCATGGTTTCTTTTGGACAACAGTGATTCTGGCAGGCCTGTAAATACCAGTTCTTGTTGCTGTGGATGTTTGTCTTGGACTTCACATTCATGAATGTTCCCATGTGAGTAAGGTACTAACGTTTACCAGTGACCATCTGGAGCAGTACGATTTGGTGTCCAGTTAACTGATCCATTTTGTGCTTCAGTTTAAGAGGAACTAGGTCATCTGTATCACAGGTCAGAAGTGGCTGATGAGACTTGGAACGACAAGTCTGGCGCAATGTATTCCTTTAGGTATTCCTTTAGCCAACAAAGAAAATCTCAAAACCCAGGGAGGCGCCTTGTGTTCAGTAGGTGGCGCTCTTTTACCTAGTTCGCAAGAATGGTCTTGATTTGAAGGTCATTCTCTGCTGGGTCTTCTGTGCCTGAGGCGGTACCATGTTGCAGGGAAGGAAACCCGAAGCCTTGGCGGGTGGCATCAGTGCTTGCAAAGCAGTGCCCTGACCTGGCACTTCGCCCCGCTTAGGCAGTGCTGGTGCCTACCAGCCCAGGGCGTCTTACTGTCTCCTTTGTTCTGGTGCCAGTTACAACCCTTGAGCAACAGCCGGGAAGAACTAACGAAAGACAGTCACGCTATGGGTATTCAAGAGAGTGGCTCTAGCTTAGAAAAGCAGAATGTATAGACTCAGCATCAAAAAAGTAGGGACAGAAGGCAAGCTGGGGTTTGCTGAAAGACCAAGCCCTGGAGAAGGAGGCCAAGAGGGGAAGAGCAGCCCCATCGGGGAAGTTTCCCTCCTTTTCATGTATATATTATATTTACTAACCATGTATGTATTTCCCTCCTTTTTATGTATATAGTTGTTGTACACATGTATGCATAATATATATGGGTATCCATAAAGTTCATGTGCAATTTCCAAGGTAAACCTCTTTTAAATTGCACACAAACTTTATGGACACCCTGTATTGTTAAAATATGTAATCCATATTTATATACAGTGTGTCTTTGTACACTTATAAATGTACCTGTTCCTATACATAGATATTTCTATATATATTGTCAAGAATCTTTAATTTGTGATACAAAGTTGTTCCAAAATAATCTTAGCATGTGGAATAGTTTGGACAGGAAGCTCTGAAATAAGGAGTTGTGGCTAAAGAAAGAAACAATTTTGAGGTAGGAAAGAGATAGGGGCTATGGAAGAATTGAGAAAAGAAATAGGATATGTTAAATAAAAGCATGTATCACTTGATGTTTCTGAACACTTCATGCTCTTTGTCTAACCCGTAGTGGAGAGGTTGGGAAGGTAAAAATGGATGCTTTTAATAGGAAACATTTAAGTGCCTGTTTTCATTTTCAGCGAATACAGTAACTCTTTAAATATAAGAAATTCTATGAACTACTTAACTTTGCAGAGACGGATAATCTGCCTTTGCCTCTGCAGAAGCAGAGTGGTTATGTGTGTGTCTCTGTGGCTTTGCCTTTTGAGGTCTCTGGAGTGGCTTTATTCAAGACTCTCCTAAAAACAAGACATTGACTTTCCATAAATTTTGTACTTAATTGAGTGTTAGGACAGGTAACTTGTGTGTAAAAATAATTACAGTATCTTGATTTTTCGCCTTTTAAAATTTGTTTCCTTACAAAGATGTCTTTCTCAAATAACTAGCAGTTTTCCCAGGTTTAGGATAAAAAGTTTCTCTGTCTCTCACCCCACAGACCAACTATCGCGTTCTTCATTTTTCCTCCTTCACTGATAATTCTTCTTCTTCTTGTGGAAGATGGAATCTTCATTAACTATTCAGAGGACAGTTTTTAGAGTAGTCAGCGAGGAAAGTAAATAATTAAGGTAATTGTCTTAATATTCCTTAGCTATGATACTTAGTTTTTATTAAATAATTTCTTTATTGATTGACTAATAATTGTACATATTCATGGGGTCTATGGTGATGTTTCCGCACACATAGTGATCAGATCAGGGTAATTAGCATATCTGTCATCTCAAACACATGCCATTTCTTTCTGTTGGGAGCATGCAGTATCCTCCTTCCAGCCATTTGAAACTACAATGTATTATTGTTAACCGTAGTCATCCTACACTGCTATAGAACACACAGAACTTATTCCCCCATCTAGCTGTAATTTTGTATCTTTATGATACTTGTTTCCAAAACTAAATTTTAAGAACTTCCTTTAGTGATTTGAAAATTGATCTATTTCAGATCCTATTACACCTACAAAAAGCACAGGAAATTTTCATTCCTGTTTTGGAGATACAAGTGACTATTTGGATCTTGTGGCAGCTGCTGTTGCGATTAAAAGAACAGTATCTCTTATTATACATCTGCCTTACTCCTGAGACAACTGAAGTATAGACTGCTAACCCGCAAATAATGGCCCAATTTGAGAAAGTAGTATAGGGGTGTTAAGGGACTCCGATCTCTTTCTGAGAGGTCAGAAGTCCAACTTTACAGAATCTGTCCAGAAGGGAAGGCGGGCAAGCTGGTGGCTGCTCAAGCCTGCACAGTTAGGGAGCGACATTTCCTCTGGGCCCCTTCCTACCATCCCCCTCTCTGCAAGCTTGCTGATGAATCCCGGCCTGGCTGTGAAATTATCCAGGGGAGTGATGGGCTTCTGGCCTCTGCAGAGGAAAAACTCTGGGTTAATTCAAGTACAGCGTGTTCTTTTTGTTTTGCAGCTGGTGTAGCGAGGAAATCTAGTCCAAGTAGATTGAATCAACAAGAAAATGAAGGCATTCACTGTCTGTTTCATTGAGGATGGCTCATTTAAAGTAAACATCATTTAAATAGTCTCCAAATGGCCCATTCTATATGAAGTCATACAGGATGCCCCCTTTAGGCTGTCATTCTCCTTTAAATGGATCGTTTTGTGTGGACTGCATTTTAATGCCACTCAACCTTAAACCCCAGATGTGGGCCTCATCAGGTCACGGGCTTTTGTGCACATGTGGCGGCCATACCTTCAACATTCTTCCCCTCTGCCTTCAGAAAGTCAGCCTGAACAGAGGGAGGCAGATGTAAAGATGAGAGCTTGCAGATGATGATGATGACGACGACGGTGACAATGACGAAAATAGCAGTTAACATTTCTAGAACGCTTACTATGTGCCAATTATTATGTCTAGTGATGATCACTATATATATTATCTATTTTAACTCTCACAAAATCCCATGGGGTAGATACAATGATTACTCTGTTGTTATACATGAGGAAACCAATGCATGGGGAGATTAAGTCATATGCCCAAACTGGTAAATGTGAAGCAGGGAATCGAACACCAGCTGTCAGATTCCAGAGCTGGAACTCAATCAGTGAGATACGCAGGAGAAATAAACTCTCGTTCCTTCTTTTTGCAAGGTAGGCTTATCCCAAACAATAGACAATCCAGAAATTATTACTCTTTGTCTTGGGAATGCATGCTCTGCTTTCTGGGGGCAGCATTAATTTCCACCTTGTAATTTGCATTTTTTGCCGCCTGATTTGAAGATAAGGTCAGGTGTTCACTCTGACAGTGGGCAGGCTTTATGCACGATTGGGCTCATTGGAATAATCTGTGAACAGACAACTCAAAAGAAACTTTTCTGCCAAATGAGGATAGTAGAAATGTCCTCATAATAATGAATTAAAACTTTCCCCAGAGCTCTGGAAGCATTCAGTGATCTCAGCGCTGGCTCCAGCATTCACCCAGGATTGGGGCAAGAAGCCCAGGGCCAGACACTAGTGACAAGCTTCTGAGAAGAATTTGACCAGAGTCTTTGGGAATTGGGCTCCTGGCTGGTTCCTATTTGGCCCAACCAGTTGATCTGCCCCCATTTGACTGTCACTTGGTAGCCAAGAAAACTTCTTTGCTTTTTAAAGGCTTGAAATATGAAACAGTTTATTCTGAATGAGCTTCACTAAGTAGAGGAACTTTAGGAATCTAAGAAAATACAACATCTTATGGGCTGTATAGGAGGAAATCATCTTAAGCATTTAAAATATGAGTTTGGGTGATATTTTCAATACATTTCCAAAGAAATCATTTTCTTCCCATTATTTAACTTCAGAGAAGACTGCAAGGAAACAATGACAGTTCTAAAATATTTTTGTTGGACTCAATTCAGGTTCTGTTATCACTATTGCCATCTCATTCCCAAACTCCAGGTCACTTAAGGCTCTGACTTTTTTATTGCTAATCTCCATTTCTCTGCCCTGCCAATTCCTCTGTGGCTTCCATTACACTGTCCACATCACCCAAAAGGCACAGATGTTCTGATAAAGATGCTGGGACACGGTGGGTACGCTATGTGGATTCTGGGTGACCTTGTGCAGGGATCTAACTAATTCCTCTTATTCCATTTAGCAACGTTTTCTCTTGGAAGTAGTTTCTGTTCCTGCTGTTTCCCCAAGTCCTATCTTGCCCATGGACTAGATGGATGGTACAAAAACCAAAGAGGCAGCAAAACTCAGGTCAAAAATTCAATACAGAATGTAAGGAGAATGGCTGCTATGTATAGGGTTTCATTCTTAAAAGGATTTCTTTTTTTTTGAGACAGCCTCAAGCTGTCCTCCTGGGTAGAGTGCTATGGCATCAGAGCTCACAGCAACCTCCAACCCTTGGGCCCTTGGGCTCACGCGAGTCTCCTACCTCTGCCTCCCAAGTAGCTGGGACTACAGGCACCCACCACAGTGCCCAGCTATTTTTGGTTACAGCCGTCATTGTTGTTTGGCAGACCCAGGCTGGATTCAAACCCACCAGCTCAGGTGTATGTGGCTGGTGCCCTAGCCGCTTGAGCCACAGGCTCTGGACCTTTAAAAGGATTTCTTTTTTTTTTTTTTTTGAGACGGAGTCTCAAGCTATCCCCCTGGGTAGAGTGCCATGGCATCACAGCTCATAGCAACCTCCAACTCCTGGGCTCAAGCGAGTCTCCTGCCTCTGCCTCCCAAGTAGCTGGGACCACAGG
>CAUYQV010139951.1:0-37680 GCA_963574575.1 Galagoides demidoff | reverse complement strand
CAAGCGAGTCTCCTGCCTCCACCTCCCAAGTAGCTGGGACCACAGGCGCCCGCCACAACGCCCGGCCATTTTTTGGTTGCAGCCATGATTGTTGTTTGGCGGGCCTGGGCTGGGGATTCGAACCCACCACCTTAGGTGTACGTGGCTGGCGCCTTAGCCGATTGAGCCACAGGCGCCGAGCCTACTAGTCCACTTTTCAAAGCAATTTTGGAACTCTTTTTCTAGAGTGGCCATCAGAGCTGTTGTTGTGCGAGTTTGGAGTTTATAAACTCATAGTAGAAAAAGTACTTTGAAAGGTGGGCTAAGTGCTGCCATAGGCGCGTAGCTTCTCAAGGGGAGCACATCAAAAGTGACCATAGTGATATTTAGTAATGAGCTATGCAGCACGTTTTCTAGGACGAGCTCATGAACTTTATCCTCTGACCTTGTATGATGATGTCTCTAATAGCTGTTCCCGAAAAAAGAATTCCAAAATTGCTTTGAAGGATGGACTAGGCACTGGCATCAGTACATAGCTTCCCAAGGGGAGTATTTCAAACATAGCCTTAGTGATAGTCGGCAATGAGGTATGTAGCACTTTTTCTAGGATGAGTTTATGAGATTAGTTGTCTGACCTTGTGTGTGTGTATGTGTGTAATGATAATACATGTTTAATGTACAAATTTTAGAAATTTACCTATTTTCTATTGTTTTATAATATTTAGAAAATTTTTACTTGAAATAAAATGAACTAGTTTGTTTGACTGTTCAAAATTTATAGCACACATATATTAAATAAATCACCCTAAAAGATAAAACACTAATATTACATGTACCTCAACATTAAATACAGAAATATTATGGTAGATATTTTGCTCTAGTAATATGAACACTAAATAAAATTATTTCACTATTTGATGAACCCATGTATACTATGGAGAATAGTGGATATTCAGAAAAGTAGGGTGAACACAACTTCCAGAAAAAAAGAGGGAAATAAATTTGAAAACAATGGATTGAGGATCCATTTTAGATCCTTGCCAAATTTTAGAATGAGTTATCACAGTAAAGTTGCCGGTTGAAGACAGGACACTATAATCACTAGGGCCTGGAGGAGTACACTAAGAAAATCCTAACAAAAATAATTTCATTTCCTTTTTGTGTATGGGGTCTGACAATTAAGTTCATGAACTTGCCACCATGTGCTTTCATTGGCAGCACTGTACAAGCAAATTGTTAAGGTTCATAAACTTGATATATCAGTGTCTCACAGCTGTTCTTGTGACGACTTGTGGTGGTGTCTTGCTGAGTGGCATTCATTATTGTCGTTGCAAGAATGTCAGAACTTAAATTAGAGCAATGAATTCATAAATTTCTTGTTCAACCTGGCAAGAAAAGAATCAGAGACAAGTTAGACTAAATTTTGGGGGATAATGCCATGAAGAAAATGGGAGTATACAAATGGATTAAATGTTTTTCTGAGGGGAGACAAGGCATCAATAATGAAGAAAGGTCAGGGTGGCCAGTAGCACGCAAAACTGATGAAAAAATTGCAAAAACTTGTCAAATTGTGTGTCAAAAGCATCTGCTGACTGGAGAAGCATAGCAGAACAAGTAAACATCCATAGAGAAACAGGAAAATCTTAGCGGAAAATCTTGGCATGAGAAAGTCGTGTACAAAATTGGCCTTAAACAAAAGCAAAGGGGAGTTAAAGTTTGCCAAAATCTTTTGGAGAGGCAAGACGATGTTTTGGACCATGTTATTACTGATGATGAAACATGGGTGTACCAGTATACCTTGAAACAAAGTGCCAAAATGCAAAATGTAAGTCAGCCAGTTCTCCATGACTCAAAATGTTCTATCAGTCCAAATCAAGAGTCAAAACTATGTTGTTAACCTTTTTGACATGAGAGGAATTGTTCATTAAGAATTTGCATCAACTGGACAAACAGTTAACCCAGTTTACTATTTGAAAGTGCTGAAATGGCTGTGTGAAAAAGTTAGATGGAAACAACCTGAAGTTTTCCCCTCAACTCATGGCTCTTATCATGACATTGCACCAGCTCACATGGCACCGTCTGTGAAGAAAGTTTTAGCCAGTAAACAAAGAACTGAATTGGAACATTCTCCCTACTCACTTAATCTGGCCTCCAGTAGATTTTTTCTTTACAAAAAAGATGAAAGAAATATTGAAAGGAAGACATTCAGGACATCAAGGGTAATATGATGACAGGTCTGATGGCCATTACAGAAAAAGAGTTCCAAAATTGCTTTAAAGGGTGGCTGGCATCAGTGCATAGATTCCCAAGGTAAGTACTTCAAAGGTGACTATGGTGATATTCAGCAATGAGATATGTAGCAATTTTTCTAGGATGAGTTCATGAACTTAATTGTCTGATCTCCTATTATAAGATTCTATAGACCAAGAGAATGATGTAGATAATAGTTATTTTCATTTCAGCCAGGTCACATTTGAAATTTGTTCATATGATTTAAAAGGGAATGATAGTATCATTAAGTGGTGTTTAGATCTGGCTGACCCATATGTCACTTAGATCAATAGTTAGTCAACTTATGCTATAAACTTTCAGAGAACAAATAGTTTAAGTTTTTCAACTCAAGATCACTGAAGCAACTACCCAACTCTTCCTATATATATATATATTTTTTTTTTCACATATATATATATATATATATATGAATAAATGTGGCTGGGGTTCCAAAAACCTTTCCTTATACAAACGAATGGCAGATAAAATTTTTCCAGAAAGCTGCAGTTCCCCTATTTCTCCCTGGTTTGGAGTGTTAAATAACTGGTTGAGATCAACATGAACTAAGGTTTTCTTGTGGCATACCATGGGATCCCATCTGTGACTCGTTTGTTCAAAAATGTTATCAACAATGTTGATGACATAGAAGTTAATCATATTTTTGAGTTATAAATGCTGATGAGAAATAGCTACTTTTATAGAAGGCAATCATAGGCTCGGTGCCTGTAGCTCAGCAGCTAGGGTGGCAGCCACATACACTGGAGCTGGCAGGTTCGAATTCAGCCTGGGCCTGCCAAACAACAATGACAAATTACAACCAAAAAACAACTGGGTGTTGTGGCGGGCATCTGTAGTCCCAGCTACTTGGGCAGCTGAGACAAGAGAATCACTTAAGCCCAAGAGTTTGAGGTTGCTGTGAGTTGTGACACCACAGCACTGTACCAAGGGTGACATAATGAGACTCTGTCTTAAAAAAAAAAAAAAAAAGACAATCATAGTTTAGAATACTTTTGATTGATGAGTAATGAGTAAAAATAAGAAAAATGAAATTTATTAGGGTTAAATATCAAGTTTTGCACTTAAGTTAAATACCCAGAGGTACGGGAGAGACTGCCTGATAATAATTCATGTGCAAAAAATATCTGTGCAACTGTCCAAACTATTTATACTATTTAATTTGAGATGGTTACTATGAAAGCTAAGGATGCCTTTGACTGTATTAATAGGGTACAATGTCCAAGGAAAGGAAGTTTTCTCAATGTCCCATCAGAATTTTACTCTTTCCCCAGAGCACATTGTTACCTTCATTAAAACTAATTGTTCATGTCTTAAATACACTGGGTTTAGTATGGAGCAGAGCTCCCTGACAGACTATACTATGTATTGAGTTTTAGGTATCATGTCTTATAAGTATTTTGCCATATATACAAAGACCAATACCCAGTGTTTTGGAGAAAGATAAAAAATATACGGTGTTTATTTCTAGAACTGTTGTACATATTTTAAGGTTGTATATTTAGTAGAGAAGACAGTTCTTTAAATTGTTGAAAACTGTTATTTTGGGAGCTGTAAACAATGTCTGCCTTTTTGAGAAGAGAAAAGAAAATGGGGTATATTATTCCTTTGTTCTGGGAAGAAACAGTTACATAATCATTTTTAGTCACATACGACCTATTTTAGTTTGGAAGGCTCTGAATTAGTGAATTAATTCCAATGAAAATATTTTTAGACTGAGATTTTAAGGGTAGAGTTTAGGAATGTACACTTGGATACATAAGAGGAATGATACCAATAAAGAATTAGGTGATTTTCTTCTAATCCAAAACCTAAACCTGGATTTTGACCACTCTGTACTAAAAAAATCCTTTTCCTTGAGAGATATGTGTGTGGGTTCTTACCCAACTAAGACTTTGTTTATTGAAGACTGGGAGACTAAGCTAGTACAGAAAGGCTTTGTTGATTTGTTCAACAGACTGTGACTTGAACTTGAACTAGGATTAATTAAATATCATTATCTGTCTCTATGTTCTCCTCATGATATCTCATCTGAGATCACATAATCCTGGACTATTGTGATATTCTTATTCTGGCTACATGGGCTTGGATGACATACTTATTGGTAGGAATAGAGTTTCTCCTGAATGAAATGAATGGTCCCTCTATCAATAATCTTGAGGCAAGAAAAGGGCAAGCTTTAAATCATAGGAAGGAAAGATTCTTTGTTTTCTATTCTCTAATCTTCCCTTGGGGTTGAAGGGAATTTGGGCTAGAACTACTTTGGATGAAGGTTCCTACTTCATTTGTGAGTCACAGACCTGGACCTGTGAGTGCTTTGCAGGAAGTCACCAGAAATTCAGGTTGGGGTTGACCTTGCGAACACTGAGGGCTAACCACTTTGATTGGAAGTCACTAGTTCTCTGTGTCACTGTCTGTTATCCCCAGGCCTTCTATAATACCTTGCTGAAATTATAACTTGATCTCAGCAGGTGTTTGGGAATTTAAAAAGATATCTATGGAAAGTGGCAGTAACCTGGAGAGGTTAGTTATGAGTTGACAAGAGGTAAGATATAAGAAGGGAAGGAGCAATTTAAAGTGAGACAATTGCCTGAGATGACATGTGTTAAAGAGGACAGATTTGTGGAACATGAAGCAGTTTCCTGAAATTCTCAGAAATACCAGTGGAGAATTTGCTGTATATCATGTGGTCTTAAAAATCACTGGAACTTGATCTCTGCTTACTTGGATAGTATAAGGAGGAATGAACACCCATTTTGAACATGGAGAAGTGAAATTGATATTCTCCTTTCTCTACTCAGAACTTACTCAAAAAACAAGAGTTGTGACACCACAGCATTCTCCAAGAGGATGGCATACAATTCTATCTCTGATGCAGCCAGAGGACATCGGAAATACTGAGCCATGTCCCAGGAGGATGGGCTACCAAAACAGTGAAAACCAAGCAGAGCTGGGAAGGAGGTGGAGAGAGAATATTAGTGGTTAGAGTTCTAAAGGGCCAATAAAACACACTTTTCCATAACAGGCATTTTTCTAGTTGTAGAATTAGTGGAAGATACGAACATGTGGGTGAGAGTCTTGAGGTGTGAAGGGATTCTTTCAGAGGAGGCAAGACTGAGTGGGGAGTCACGCAGACAAACCATCTTGGTTTGAGGCAGCTTGCTCATGGGGCAGAAAGCTTGGGGGAAGGAATGAAAGTCTTTCCACAGCAAGTATCTCCAGTGCTGCCTGCCTGTCTCAATAGGACATAAAATAGGACAATAGCCTGGAACACATTTATCAACTTTTAAAATATTTAAATTTATACTATTTATGACATACAACTACCCATCATTCTATCATTCTGGGAACTAGACATTTACTCAACAAAAGTGAAAACCTGTCCCATCTTGGATAAGATGTCTGCAGCTGTGTGATTCCTATTGTCATAGTCTCTTGCTGGAAACAGCCCAAATGTCTGCCAAGAAGTGAGTGAATAAACAAATGGTGGTACATCCTTTAAGGAGAATACTGCTCAGCGGTAAAAGAAATGATACACCCAGCCACATGGGTAAATTTCAGAAAATGATTCCCTAGCATGAGGTACAAGAAGGATTATAAGGCAACAGGAAGAAACCTGTAGATGATGAATACGTCCATGGCCCTGCTTTTTATGACAGGTTCCCAAGTGTATACATAAGTGAAAATGTATCAAATTGTACACTTCGAACATTTATAGTTTAATGTATATAAATTATACCTTAATAAAGCTATTAGAGAATGCTAGAGTGACTAGTTATAATTCAAATGAGAGTGAATAATTTGATTTCCCACATTGTTTTAGAATGACTACCATTTATTAGAATATCTGTAATAAGGAAATTTAAATTTAATTTAAATGCCATTTTAAAAAATATAAATACAAATAATGTCGTCTTTCCGAAGGAATCACATGCTTTGAGAACTGTTGCGATTTTAATTTTATCGCTTACTTGGCTAGGAGAATAAATGGCCTGAAGAAGCAGGAGTTTTTTTGTTTGATTTGGCTTGATTTTGTTTTGTAAATTCCCATGCCCAGCCCCCATCTGTTAGCTCCTAAAACAATGGGGCTATGATGATAGTGCATGTTTAATAAATGCCCAGAATTAATGCATAATTGAAGGGAAGGAACAACATACTCTCAGTCACTTATTAAAACATCTACTGATGGGGAAAACTCTTCCATGGGTATCAAATGATTTTAAAACACAAAGTAGAAGACATTTAAGGTAGTAGAATACATAAATATAATATTTTTAGCCTTCAAGTAACTAAATATTTTCTAAGTAAATTAACTTTCCAGGACCAGAAACAATTTTTTTTTTCTTTAGTAAGTTTGATTAAAAGAATATAGTCATGTAATTCAGCCTTGGCTCAATGAGTGGTAAACAGCACAGCTTTTACTGTGAGCAGATATAGGGATGCTGGGCAGGTTGTTCAACTACTATTGTCTTTATTCTCTACATTTACTATTTGGTAATAACAGTATATTCCTTTTGGAGTTATAAGAATCAATGAAATAATGGATGTAAAGTATTGAGGTGGACGCCATGGTATGGTCCCAAATCCCCCTCCCTGGCTAAGGCACATATTTCCCTAGCGGCCTGGAATGTTGGCTGCTGAGGGCTCACAGCTAAGGCCCTCTTCAAGAATTGTTCTGGAACAAATGAAGATGTCTAACCTAAGGGAACACCATCCTCTCTTGGGGCAGCCTGTATCCAGTGACTAGTCCTTGTAGGAGTAACAAGCCTAGCTCTCTTTCCCTAGTTGGGACAATTGTGAAGGGGCATTCCAGCTCTGGAGCTGCCTTTGACGTTGGCGAAAAGTCTGGTGCAACTGTATTGAAGTTAAACTCTGCAATACTGTGGCCCTTAATCCTTATGGCAGTTTCTGAGAACACGCCTCAATAAATTTCCTTTATTCAAATCTAAGAGTTTAAGGTTCTATTTTGCGGGAAACTTTACTGCGATGGTTTGAATAGTAGCATCCCCTCTAAAATTCACGTTAAAGTTTAATCCTCAATGCAACAGTATTAACAGTATTAACTGGAGTTTTAGGGAGGTAATTAAGTAGAACTACAACCTTTATAAAAGGGCCTGTGTTGAAGGGAGCACCCTTTCTGCCCTACTGCCTTCTGTCATGGGAGTACATAGAATTTGTGCCGTCTGGAGGATGTACCATCTTGAAAGCAGGGATGGCAGCCCTCACCAGACTCCAATGCTGCTGATGGTGCATTGGACTTGGGCTTTCCAGCCTCTAGAACCATGAGAAATAAATTTCTATTATTTATAAATTACTCAGTGTATGGTACTTTCCAGACAGGTCTTTTGCTGGTTTATTCTTACTAGTAGTCTCTTGACCCCTGGGATCTTACCTGAAAGCCTGGTTAGTTGAAGCACCTAAACTTTATATTTTGATTCCCAAGTTGCATTAGAATTTGAAGTTTTGCTTATCTTTTAAGATCTTGGTAGCAGGGCGGTGCCTGTGGCTCAGTGAGTAGGACTCCGGCCCCCATATACCGAGGGTGGCAGGTACAAACCCGGCCCAGCTAAACTGCAACAACAACAAAAAAGATCTTTGTAGCAGGTTTATATTGACTTTTTCTACTTGTTCCATTCAGCCAGTATTTAATAGAAAAAAACAAAATGAATATTATTTTTACTCCTCAATTATAGTCCTCAATTCCTGCTTGTCTTGTGAATTCTGAATTCAAATTTTGAAATTTAAATCATTTGGTTTCTAAGTATCATGCTAGCAATCGGCAAAGGTAATGAAGGAAAAAATGGTAGAGAATGTCAGGTTTACCCAAATATGCACCTCCCTTCTCTCTTGGAGATTAAATCTTAAAGCCCAGGCTTCCTCGGCTGCTCTCAGATGTCTTTGAACAGCTGTCCAGTCTCTGCTATTTTGTGTAGTTTTTATGATTGTGGTAGAATGTTTGGTTTCATGACAGCTACTCCATTGTTGATATAAGCGAAAGATCGCTATTGTTTTTTAAAGACTGAAGGACTTGAGAATCATTTGAAGTGCTTGAAAAATAGCTTCCTGGGCCCCATATTTTCAAGAATTGTTCTGGAACAAACAAAGATGTTTAATCCACAGGTACATTTAACAAAACAGATAATTTTCAGAAAGTTGGTCCTGCAACAAAATTCTACATGTTTTAGATTATATGGGTTAAAACCTACCATCCATCTATTCCCTCATGATAAAATAAGTTCATCTTTTATTGACAATAATGTTAAGCCATAAGAACACAGCTAGCAATATCAACACTGATAGATGTCTTTGTGAACAGTGAGAGGATATAAAAACCAAGGCATAGAAATTTACTGGGAAAGGAAAATAGGGGAGATTTTGTTTAGGGGATGCTAAATCCTTAAGTCTAAAATTAGTAAATAGCCTACTTGTCCATATTTAGTTTATTGGGAGTCTTTCTACATAGCTTGCCTTTAATGTAATTATAGTTGAATTGATTCACATTCTATTAAAATATTTTTAGGTGAATTCTTAAATCTGATAACTTCTTTCTTAACCATGATCTATGAGATGTGATTGTGTAAGGTGATTTCCTAATATGTGTGTGTGTTTGGTTTGGTTTAAGAATTATTGCAGCTATATTTCTGCTGGGATTTCCTATCAATAGTTAATATCTTTAAGTCTCTATTTTTCTGTTAAGTGGAAAGGAAAATGTCTAGTGTACAACAAATCTATTTAATCCTTTGAGGGTCAATTGAGACTATTGTTATGAAATTATTTTATAAATAATAAACACTAAGATTTTTATTGGGTATTTAAAGAGACAGAGTCCACACAACAATAGAGGCAGAGGAAAGTTCAAGATTTGCCAGAAGTCACTCATTGTTCAATATGGCTGGGATGATACAAATATAAAAGAAGAAAATTAATGAAGCAGTATGAAGTAGGATTGGACCAGATCATGAAGGCCTTGATTGTTCAGCCAAGTTTGGACTTTTCTTCATTAAAGTTGGCATGATAGGAAAAAAAATGATATATATTAGGTAAAAAATATCTTCGAATGGAAGAATGTGTTAATCAGTTATTGAAATAATACAAATAAAAAGAAATGGGTTCTAATCTGAGGAAAGGAAACAAAAATAAGGGAACATTTGAGAGAAGGAAGTGGAGGACAAACATAGTCTCAAATATGAAGGATAGATGGATAGAAACATTTGTGGTATCTTTGCTCTTTTCTATGTTTTGATAACAGGAAGTATTAATAGAAATAGGGAACACAGGTATGGCCCCAAATCTCAAACTTAATCTGCTTTAATAATTGCTTTTTTATGATATAGTTCCAAAAGAGATTTCATATGTCTCTAGGCAGTTCTTTTTTTTCAAAATGCCACCACATTTGTGCATTCGTTGTTTAAACATTACAGCAATTAGATATTCAATAGTATTTATGAGCCAACATTCCAACTTCCATGTGTTCACTTTTAAATAAAACACATTTACAGAATTTTCCTGACAGTACATGGTATTACATGTGTAAGGGCTAAATCTGGAAAAGTTTAACAGATAAAAATCCAGTTACCCACGCGGGATTAACACAGGCAACTCCCATTAATGTTAATCATCTGACTCCTTGGCCATTAAAGTTTCACCACATTCAGAGGAAGAGGTCACATATGAAAAGGAAGGAGGCAGGCAAGTAAATCATTTCCATATAGTGTATTGTAGAAGCCATTATAAATTTTTTTAAATAAAAGACATTTGTAAAATGAAGGGATTTTTTTTTTCTAGCATCAGTACTAAAAACAGCACTTCCTTCTTAAGTCTCTCGAATTTGCTTTGGCTGGGATGATCGTCCATCTGTGTTGAGTTTTCAGGACTTGTGCTTTTGGTTCTATCTCCTGTGGATGTTTAGTGTCTACCCCATCATCTGGCATTTCATTAACTGCCTTCTATGCTTAAAGCTAATAACAGCCACTCCTTGCTGAGGCCCCTTGTATGTCAGTTACTCTAGACTTGAAGTTCTCAAAGTGTGGTCCCTAGACCCTCAGCATCCACAATACCTGAGAACTTCTTTAAAATGCAAATTCTTGACCTCCTCTCTGGAACTACTGAATAACACAGCTCAGGAGTGGGGCCCAGCAAGTGTTCTTTACTAAGTCCTGCTAGTGATTCTTGTGGACTTTGAAGTCTTTGAACCACAGTTTTTAGACTTTTCTCCAAACACTATACACCTGCCTGTTAGGAATTGCCTTCTTTTCTAATATCACAACTGCAGCTTAGAGACATGAAGTAATTTGTTTTACATTGGACAGGTCTAGGATCTCAAATACAGATCTGTAACAGATTTCATTACTTTACCACACCGACTCTGTGTAGTGTGCAGTGACTAAAGATTGAAGGTTGGTTTGTGTCACAGAAGAACAAGGTTCACTTCATGACTCCTGACATTATGTTATGGTGCCATGGTCAAAATATTTTGCCCCTCTGTGCTTATTTTCTTCATACATAAAGTAGGCTTGTTGATCATTTACCGCTCAGTGTGTGAGTAGGCGTGCACGCAAGTGTATGATCAGCCAACCGAGATGCTACCACCCAGGGCTATGAGACAAACACTAAGCTGTGCTAGATGACTAGAAAGATAAATGACTAGAAAATGCATCTCACAAAAGTCATGCCAACAGTAAAATAAATTGATCTGACTTCTGTTTACAACCTCTAACTTGTAAACCTCTACTGAATAGCATTAAAAATTTTCCATAGTGTTAGACTGAATTTAAACATTTGGCCCTAGTTTGGAATGCACCATAGACAGGATGAATTTTCAGCCCATAATTCCCAGGGTGCTCCTCTAGGAATTACACTTACCTCTCTTCATGCAAGATGAACCATAGCATGGTTACTCCCAACAAAATCTGTGCGTGTGACTCCTCCTCTCTTCCTCCATGGACATTGGCTTCTCTCACATTAGTTCTGTTCATCGTACAAATATTTATTGAAAACCTATTATGTTCTCAGTACTGTGCCCTGGAAGGAGGTGATAACCAAAAGGTAGTTTTATGGCTTTTACTTGTTGACGAAAGTAAGTTACATACACACGATAAATGGTAAACAAAGCAATAATAAAGAATTCTGGTGGAGGAGGATCTTGCTGTGGAGAGTTGCAGTGATTCAGGGATCAGAGTGAGATGTTTTGTCAGAGTGATCAAGGAAGCATTAAGCCTATGGAGGAACTAGAGAGAGGAACAGGAGAAGAAAGGGGAAGACACCTTGCACTTAGGCAGAGCATGTTTCTTCCTGTCCCTCCACCTCCTTGTCTGGGGCTCTGGCCATACTCTCAGTGCAACTCTGAAATGTCAGTGTGCATCTCTGTGGCCCAGTGATGGAGGGCTGGTGCTAATATACATGCTGGTTGTATTTTCTGTTCTGTTTTCAGTCTATGTAGACTGGAATCTCTATTCGGAGGTAGGGGAAAAAGTTTCACATTTCTCTGTGAGCGCTGTTGACTTGTGTAAAATATTAACACAGAGTTTGACATCAGAGGGAAGGAATGATGAGAGTAAAGAAAATGCTAATTGGTGAGAAGAAGTGGAGGCAGGATTTCCAGCTGGTGTGGATCCCTGGAACCCTGGGGAAGCTCTGCTGCTGGGAGGCCCTCTGGGCGCTGTGCTCATCTGTATGCCGTGGCAGCCTGTGTTCCCGACGTGGGTGAACTGAAGACCCGGAGCTTGTGCCAAGAGCTCCTTCTGAAAGCAATTATCAGGATTCACCATATGATTTCAATTCTTTATGGACTATGAAAGAGACACTTCACCATTTTGTGAAAAGGGATATGAGCAGGAATGTTGGTAGCTTATGCATTATTTAAAGCCTGCCATTCTGATGTGGCCTCACAAAGGAGAGTGACAGCATTGTCGCAGTGGTTTCCACATAGGCACTGGTGGAAATAGAGATGTTAGATTTTGGAGCTTCTCTGAATTACCTGTAATCTTCTGACCTATAATTAGTTTGCTGCAGATATTAAACCCTCAATTTTTTTCACCCATCACTGAAGAGAGATGTATGGTATCTCATTATATTAAAAAAAATTGTATCACACATACATTTGAGAAATGTTATAAAATGATAACAAAATCATTAACTCCAGCTCATATTTTGTCCACTGTCATACATATGAAAGTTTAAAGGACACTGTATGGCCTCAGCTGATAGCAGGATTTGCTTCATTTTGTTTCTAATACTGCCACATAGAGCTATGTTCCTTTATACTGAGACATTATCAATGACATACTTGGAAATTTGAATAAAACTGTTACATCACGACACACCGATAAAAATACTTGGCAGATGCCCCATCTTATAACTTAACAGTTTCTTAGCCTTCCTTTCCTTTGACTATTTATGGATCCCTTTAGTCATGAGAGAAAGTTTAAGTTTGAAACCTTTGAGTCAACTCTGCCCTCCATGCCAATCATTTACTAGGGCTCTGTCACGTCCGCTTGCCTGTGCCTCTGGAAACTGCTCCCACTGAATATTAGTCAAGTTTCTCCAGAGAAACAGAAACATATATCCTGCATACAGACACACGCACACACAAAGATTGTGACCTATTATGGAGATTGGTTTGCATGATTGTGGAGAGTAAAAAGTCCACCTGCAAGCTTGAGAACCAGCAAGGCTGCTCATATAACTCAGTCTGAAGCTGAAGGGCTGAGAACCCAGAGATAGGAGGAGAGTGGAATGACTGGTATAATTCCTGGAATCAGAAAGTTCCCAAACCAGGAGCTCTGACATCTGAGGGCAGGAGAAGATGGATGTCTCAGTTCAAGGGTGAGAGAAAGCATTTGTCCTTCCTCTGCCTTTCTGTAGTATCTGGGCCCTCAGTGGGTTCAACAAAGTCTACCCACACTGATGAGGGTGACCTTCACTCAGTCTACTGAGTCAAATTCTAATTTTTTTCTAACAAGACCCTCACAGATACACACACAAAAAGTGTTTTACTGGGTATTTGGGGACCTCTTAACCCAGTCAAGTTGAAACATAAAATGAAACATCACACATGTCAATTCCCCTCTCACTAATCCAATCTCTTCTTACCTTGCTTGCTCTAGATTCCTGTGGGCTTTCTCCTTTTTCCAGGGCATGCATAGGCTTTTCATTATCAGAATCATCTTCTCTGAATGCATTTTTGGTCACAATGCTTCCTACTTTGAAACCTTAAATTATTCTTCTGTGCTTCCAAAGTACAATGTAAGCTCCTTTATGTAACATTTAGGGCCATCCTGCAAATTATGGACATATTGGTTACTTCTTCCTGATATATATCGTATACTCTGGGCATCTAGTGCTATAGTTATTTTTTGTTGGCATGTTATGCTTTAGTAATTTTTAATTTTTAAATTAAGTTTAATAACTCTCTGAAATTAGAAGACATTTTTTTGCCTTTATCACAAAAGGTTCAAATCATAACTGTTCCTTATTATCCAAAGATATTAAAAAGACTGTTTCTGTAATGAAAACTATCTCCTTGTTCATGATCAGATTTCCTTTCTTTTGAACTTCTATGTATTAGTTATCACTTACATAACAAATTATCTCAAACTTAGTGGCTTAAAATGACATACATATATGATCTCACAGTTTCTGTAGGCTAAGAATTAAGGCACAGCTTAACTGGATCCTCAGCTTAGGGTTTCATAAGCCAATAATCAAGGTAGCAGCCAGGTTGGGATGTGTTCTCATCTGAAGGTTCAATGGAGAATGGATCTGTTTCCAAACTCTTTTGGATTTGGAAGAATTTATTTTCTTGAAGCTATAGGATACAGGACAGCTCACTGTTTTTTTCTTTTTTTTTTTTTATTTTAGACAGAGTCTCACTTAGTTGCCTTTGGTAGAATTGTGTGGCATCATAGCCTAAAGCAACCTCAAACTCCTGAGTTTAAATGATCCTCTTAGCTCAGCCTTCCAAGTAACTGGGACTATGGGCACCCATTACAATATCCAGTTAGTTTTTCTATTTTTAGTAGAGATGGGGGTCTCACTTTTCTCAGGCTGATCTGAAGCTCTTGACCTCAAGGATCAACCCACCAAACAGCTCACTTTTTCAAAGCCAGCAGTGGAGCAGAAGGGATTCCTGTAAGATGGAGTCTACGCTTGTGTATACTCATGAATATATCAACCCCCTTTGCCACTTTTTAAAAATTGTTTCAGGTTAATTGAGGGTACAAAGAATTAGGTTACATTGTTTGCATTTTTTAGGTAAAGTCCCTCTTATAATTGTATCCTGACCCCAGGAGAGGTGTCATAGACCATAATGTTGTGCCCCTTAAGTGGGAGCACACCCACACTCCCCCTCCTGCCTCCCCTTTCCACACTCCCTCATTACCCTGACTCCGACCTTGAATTGATGTGAGTTTTTCTTGCATGTGGGTTTGTATTAGATCTTCTACTGTCTTCATATTAGAATTGAGTACACTGGATTCTTGCTTCTTCATTCTTGTGATGCTTTACTAAGAAGAATGTGTTCTAATTGTATGTAGGTTAATACAAAGGGAAAGGTTTCCATCTATTTTAATGGCTGAATAGTACTCTGTGGTATACATATACTACAGCTTGTTAATCCATTCCTGGGTTGGTAGGGATTTAGGTTGTTTCTACATTTTGGCAATTATAAATTGAACTGCGATAAAGAATCTAGTGCACATGTCCTTATGATAAAATAATTTTTTTTTTTCTTCTGGGTGGATGCCTAGTAATGGAATTGCAGGATCAAATAAGAGGTCTATTTTTAATTCTTTGAGGATTCTCCATATTTCCTTCCAAAAAAGGTTATATTAGTTTGTAGTCCCACCACCAGTGAAAAAGTGTTCCTTTCTCTCCACATCCATGCTGTCTGCAGTTTTGAGACTCTGTGATATTGGCTATATTCACTGGAGTTAGCGATATCCCAGGGTGATTTTAATTTGCATTTATCTGAGGATCATGATGATGAGCATTTTATCAAATGTTCATTAGCCATTCATCTATCCTCATCAGAAAAGATTCTGTTCATATCTCTTGCCCAGTAGTAGACTAGATTGTTTGTTCTTTTTTTATTGATTAATTTGAGCTCTCTGTAGATTCTAGTTATCAACCCTTTGTCAGCATCATACCCTACAAATATCTTTTCCCATTCTGAAGGTTTTTATGCTTTACTTGTTATGTCCTTAGCTTTGCAGACCTTTTCAGTTTAATTAAGTCTCATTTGTTTATTTTTGTTATTATTGCCACTTTGCATTCATTTGAAGTAAGTTGTGTATCTTGCTCATATTCAAGGGGAAGGAATTACACAAGGGTATCATTATCTTAAGAATCACAGGAGCTTCCTTAGAATCTGTCTGTCATAGATGTATTGTTCTTCTCATATGGTATATTTTATGTCTCTTTTATCTATTTAATAGTCATAATTTCTTTTTACTAGATATTTTAGCTCCAGGGTTTCACTGTATAGCCTATTTATATTTATTGTACATGTACTGTTTGGTATGAAGTATATGTGGGCTAAATAACTTGTGAATTGAATTGATTGCTACATGCTTATATATTTTTTAATAGAGTCTGTGCTTTACTTTGCTTCATAGATTAAAGCCTTTATAATACAAGAGCAATATTTGTAACTTATTTTGCATACTACCTATTTAGGAGCAAATCAACACTTAACATTATGTTATATCACTCATTAAATAACCTCATAGAGACTATAACCATTGAGCACTTAAATTTGTAAGGTTACTATAATCCTGTTCTTAGGATGTCTTACTGGTATGTTCTCAAGTATTCCACCCTGTGTGATGGGTTATATGAAAGATGTTTTGATATCCTTGGTTTTCTAGGAATCTCATGTCATTGACATTAGGGCACCCTATTTTTCTTTATTGCCTTATAGAAAGCTGCCAGACATCTTGAAAAAGGGAACATATAAAAGATATATTTCTGGGCCAAAGGAAGGTGGCTGGTTATGGTCAGAAAGTGAGAGAGGAGAGGGTTTGGGAAGGAAGAGTAAGAATATTACAGAATCCAGCCAGCAGCAAATGTCTTTCCCAAAGGGTTTCTGTAGGAATCTGTTCTTTGATATTTTAAAGATGTTACTATGAGTTTAAAAATTCTGTAGTCCAAGGAGATTAAGTGGTGCTAAATGAATTTACTCAAAGTGTACCCTTCAGATTTAGAATATGGTAATGAACATTGTATGCATCCAAGAGGAAGATTCAGCATGCAACTTCTCTGTAATTTTTTTTAGACCTCTATGTGTGTGAATGTATGTATGTGTGTGAGTGAGAGAGAGAGAGAGAGAATTTTAGAACTTCCTGGTTAATTATAAAAGCAAGTTAAGTTGAAAGGAAATAAAACAAAATGACATTTTAAATTCTGTATGGACTCCTAGGTTGTTTGAGAGGACAAAATTTTGATTATAGCTGGATGGATGCAGGTAGGGGAAGGGCAGCTGGGTGTATTAAGAAAGGAATAGAGACATTTAAAAATACTTAATGTTTGCATCATCTTGAGTTTAGGTGGCTTGAATAGCTTTTCCATTTTTCAACAAGTCTATGAGGAAAACATCCATGATTAATGTAGCAATTTGACTGAGTTTCCACTAAGTCATTTGAATAGTGAAATTATTAAAGCATACATTTTACTTATTTGTTTAACCAAATAGATAATAACGTTATGTACCAATACAGAATTAGAAGCTAAATATGTTATCAAAAATTTTTAAGCCAAATATAATTCTTCTGTATTTTGTCATGTTAAAGTTGAATTTCCATCAATTTGTTTATTGAAAAGGGCTAATAGGCTTTTCCATAATAGTCAAAGGTTTGTTTTACTAGGTCTAAGGACTGATGTTTTATAAACTTGAGATTGACTGTTAAAAAAACAACCCAAACAACTACATTTTTTAGGATGTTTACTCTAGAGAATTGTGTTTGTTCTTTCAGAGGAGGAAGCTGTGTTTACCATAGGAGGCTGAATCTGCTCAACCATTTTTTGAAAATTGACTTGCTGAATATAATTTTACCGATCTAGTTATAACTAACCAACTGATAGATGAGATCTGAGAATTGTTTTAAGGCCTGAATTATTTAAAAGCATGCCTCTAAGAATAAATCTATATAAGAAAATGTTAATGTGTTTTTAATGAAATAACTTCAAAAACCAACGTAAAACCCTGTTCCTCCTTAAAGATGTCGCTGAAGTTCAATATATAAATAAAGAGGATAATGGTCATACCCTTAACAGAAATAATGCAAGAGAATTTGGTTAGTAGGGAAAGGATTTAGTTTTTTAGAAGTACTGAATTTGAGAGTAAGCTGGACTGGAAAGCAACAATATTCTGATGTCACAGCTCTGGGAATCAAAGCTCTCAGAAAATGTCTGGAGAAAGAAAGAACCATGTATCTATTATAGTCAATACTGGAAATATGCCAATACCCAATGAGTGAAGGGTCAGAGAAAATCTGTGGCAGTCTACTTAGGAAAAAAATTAAATAAAATGAAGTGAATGAAAATTTTGTCAGGTATACTTAGAAGTTTGTCTTCATCAGTGTTCTTCAGAAAAACAGAATGTCAACAGGAAATATACATATATATATACACACATATACACATGTATACATATAATGACACAAATATATATACACACATATATATATACATATTATATATATATATAATATACACGCACACATACACACACATGCACAATTAAAAATCAGCTGATGTGCTTATGGAGGCTGAGAAATCCCATGATCTGCTGTCTATAAGCTGGAGACCCAGAAAAGCTGGTGGTGTAGTTTGAATGCCTGAGAGCCCAAGAGCCAATGGTATAGATCCCAGTCCGAGTCTGAAGATTTGAGAACAAAGAGTGTCCAGGACAGTATATCAATGCCCAGCTCATGCAGTCAGTAAAGAGAGAGGGAAGCCAAACTACCTCCACCTGTTTGGTTTTCAGTGATGATGAAGGGTGATGTTCAACCACACTGGAAGGGCCATTTGCTTTATTTCACCAATTCAAATGCCAATCTCTTCCAGAAACACTTTCCCAGACACACCCAGAAATAATATTTAATCTGGTATCTAGGCTTCCATGGCCCACTTAAATTGACATGAAATTAATGTTAATAGGGTTTTTAGAAAAATCTTGTAAGTGGACAATCTGGAAGGAGAACTCTTCTTTCAAAGAACTAATAAAAAAGATTAATGAAATTCCTAAATGTGTGTAATGTTAAAATGTTAAGATATACCTCTTACAATGTAGTGACTTATAAAATATTCCTTGAAGACCCGAATTACTGAAAGTCACAAATGCTAACATTCCATACATTTGAAAACCTGTATTTTATATGCCTTTCTTCTGACAAATTAATAAATGAAGACATATTATGAGGTGGGTATGGTCAGCATGCAATATTGGGTTGTAAGATTAAGAAGCATTTGTAAAAGTACAAGATAAAAATTACTTTGCAGTGATATTTATGTACTGATCTATTATACCTAATTCAATAAGTAATGATGTAGGAAATTATCCTATATGCTGAATTTAATAATTTGTTTATAAATTCATCTCTCTTTTTCTCTTTTGCTTGCTCTGATTTTTTTTTTTTTAGTTCTCAATTTCTTTCAGTACTGAATTCAATGTCAGTATGGATTAAATCCCAATTTTGACTAATTTATACCAAGACATGTGAACTTCAAGGTCAATAAAACTCCAGGTGGAGGTTGATAATTCCCATGAAAATGTGTAGGAGAATTGGAAGCAGCCGAGTGTAAGGTATCCTTGCTCTGGAGTAAAACTACATGCTAGGTCTCAGCTTTGAAAATAACTCACTGTGGCACCACAGTCAAGTTAGTTAATCTTTTTGAGCTTTAGTTTCTTCATCCTAAAATGGGGAAAAATATTTTCTTTTTAGGGTTATCGATCACTAAATATTTATCTAAAGTCCCCATCATTGTAACATTGTGGTCCCCAACCCCTGGGCTGTAGACTGGTGCTGGTTAGTGGCTTGTTAGGAACTAGGCTGCACAAGTAAGAGGTGGGTAAGCCAGCAAAACTTCATCTGTATAGCTGGTCCACTCCTCACATCATTGCCTTATCTCCACCTCCTGTCAGATAAGTGGTGGCATTAGATATGTAGGAGCGCAAACCCTACTGTAAAGCATGTATGCAAGGGACCCTGGCTGTGCATTCTTTATGAGAATAATGCTTCATGATCTGAGATGGAGATGGAATGCACTTGAATCTTCCCCAAACCAGCCCCACCCTTGTCTGTGGAAAAATTGTCTTCCATGAAACCAGTCCCTAATGCCAAAAAGGTTAGTCTAATACATAGTAGGCTTTTTTTTAAATTTAAGATTTTGACCAGGAAAACTGGTGAAGATATCATAAAGGAGCAGACAATTAAGTTGAATTTTGGAAGACTAAATACAAATTTGACAGATAGCTAGTGGGATATTCCAGATGCAAACAAAAGGTAATCAAAAGATGGGAAGCTCCAGGTGTATATTGGAACAGTGTGGACAAAAATATGGAGAAGGGCAGTTGCCCTTGGTAGTTACTATTAAAAACTGGATTTTTCTGATGCATATTAGTTGGGCACAAAACTGAATTTTAATTCAGCCACATGATTTGGGGGAAATTATATTGTCTCGCCAAGTTTCTTTAACTTTAAAGGCAGATAATACATTGTGAGGCTGGCTCTTGTTAGTGCTCTATATAGAGTGGTCATTATGTTATTAGACTTTAGGTGAGATTTTGATAGACAAAGATAATGATGTATGAAGGAAGGAAGTCGTTTCAGACAAAGGACTACTATGAACTAGGGCTATGAAAAACACAAACTATTAGTATTTGAAAAAATTGTGTGGTTTATCTGTGGCATGGCAGATGAGAAGGAGAATGTTGGAAGATAATGCTAGCAAAGTAGGTAGTCAACATCAAACTGTATCCTTTCATATTAATGTTTTTAATTAGATAGATAATGAAACAGGGAAGTAACAAATTCAAACCATGCTCAAGAGAGCGACACTTCTGCCTCACTTCTCTATAATTGTTCTTATAACCGCTGCTCATTCTAGAGTTTGATAGTGAGGATGCCTGGGAAATTCATGGTGGTCTTGAATATGATGGAAGGTGTTAACTGACTGAGTGGCTCTGTTAACGAGGGTACAGACTAAGGGAAAAAGGGCATTGGGCAGGGGGCAAAAAAGACTTGGTTTTGGAAACTTTGACTTTGGATGATTACCAGTAGGAAGGTGACGCTTCTAGTTTGGATCTTTGATGAAGGCTTAAAACTTGAGTTGGAGAGGTAGAAATCACTAGTTTGATAAGCTGGCTGAAGCCAGGATGGGGAAAATTAGCTGGAAATGTCTATAAAAGAAAGGATGATGAGGTGCAAACTTTCTTGCTGCGTAAAATTACACCAGCAGAGCCCAAGTTTGTGGCACTAAATTGATGCCTTTGGGATTTTTTTCATTCTATTCTATGCTCTTTTGTCCTTTACTCTTGGGACTTTTCACTTTAGTTTCCATTTTCAGCTTATCCAGTCCCTCTTTGGGCCGTAAGAACTTCCATCAGTCCATTTATCCATCTAGCTATCCAGCTCACAAATATTTATTAAATAATAGATAATTAAGATGCCAAAAAAGGAATAAGACATAGCCCCTGTTCTCATGGGATTTAGCCTCATAGTGAAGAAAGATATACACAATTAATAATGAAAATATGGTAAACATCATGAGAGACACATGGGGAACAAGGGAACATCTTGCAGTCTATAGGGGAGGAAGGAATGAGAAGGCTTTTTTGAAGGCCATGAGGCCTAACGTAATTCATAAGGAAGAAACAAGAACCACTTAGAAAGGTGGGGGATTTCCTGAGAAGAAATCAGAATGAGGAAAAGTAGAAAATGGAGAAGTATGATGTCATCTCCCATAGAGTTCATATCCAGATCTTCCCAATTATCCCAAAGGTTTTTATGGCTATCTGCTTTGGTTAAGCAAAGATCCAATTTAATTTAACATGTTACACTTTTTTATATGTCTTAATCACTTTTAGTTTGAGGTAGTCCTTTCACTTATGGTGTTGTCATTGTCATTTTAATGGCATTAATTTTTTTTTTTTGTAATCCAAGATTTGTGGAATTTTCTTACTTTTTTCTTATGCTTTCTTCATGCTGTCCTTTAACGTGTTCTTTTATTCCTATATTGACTGCTAATAAAATGGAAGGTAGTTCATTAGGTATAGAAGCCTGATAAGGCTCAGGTTAAATATTATGACATTTCATAGTTGTTAGAGAATACTTCACATTATAACACATCATGAGGATTATAATATCAGATTGTTCTTCTATTAGTGTAGAATTCTGTGACTCAATTGCTATGCATAAGGGGCTGACCACTAGATCATTTCATTATAAAGTCAGTATTTCCCCTTTGCAATCATTAAGCAATCTGTGGAGTGACATGTGTCAGGAGATACTCCTTCATAAATCCATTCTGTTTCTATACATTTTGCAAGCAGAGACTTTCCATCTTCCAGAACTATTGAGAAATAAATTTTTTATTTAAGCTGTATTTCATGGTATTTTGTCATAGCAGTCTGAGCTAACACAACCCTGTTTCCTCTACTTTTTGAAAATGCCAAGGTCATTTTCTTTTCCTCCCATTTTATCTTGTTATGTGTTATTTCCTCTGCTCCAAACCCTTTTGCTCCAGCTATTTCCCCAGCTACTTCTGACTATGTGTAGACCTCTGACCATCGCATTCAAATTAATACCACTCTCTCATTCTCTTCATAATACTTATAGCTCTTACAGGAAACCGACCAATTTATCATGTTTGAGTATTTAGTTTTTATTTGTTTGTTTCTCCACCTCACTACATTTCAGTATCATTTCTATGAGGGTACCTCATAGCAGCTCAATAAATGCTTATTAAATGAATGAATGCATCCATCTTGATTGAGAAAGATGAATACATATATATTACCACCACCACATAGTTCTAGAGGATCTAAGAGAGACCTGAGAAGAATGTTGCCTTAAGCCATGATTCTCTATGATCTGGCCTGGCTTGGAAGAGGATATATATTATATAAGATCTAATCCAATTGGCTTATTTCTGTCACTTTTGTAAAGCCCTTGGCTAATTGAGGTTTGAACACCAATTAGAAGATGCTGCAATAGCCAACTTGTGAATTTCTCAGGGCAGGCTAAAAGTTAACCCAGTATTTGGGGTGGCAGGTGTCACCCAAATTGGGTTGTGCAATCAAAGGGACTTTCTGAAGAAGGCTGTCTGGTGTCTATATCATAGTTTGGAACCAGATTGCCTTCTGTATGCCTGGGATGGTCCTGGGCCTCTCCTTCTGGTGGTTACTCTCCTGGAAGACATCCAGTATAGCACTCTACTAACAGTTTAGTGAAAAATGCAAAGAGAAGCTCTTTATCTTGTATTCTTGCTAAACTGACTGAGTTCCATAGCAGCTTCTGGAAAGCATTCTAATACTCTCCAAAGTGTTTAAGAAGCATTACTCACATTATCACTGAAACATGTCTTGCTCCAGAAATGTATTTACTGTTCTTTTCAGAAACACAGATGCAGTCTAGGTAAATAATACAAAACAGTTACTCTCTTGCCAAAGGAAAATGCCATTTTGGTATTTATCTATTTAAAAAGCAAATGAAATCATTCATGCTGGAGGATGATGTATGATAGATGAGGATCTTAGATTGCTCACTTCTGATTAATCTCTACATAACTACATTTTCAAGTTTATCTCTTTTGGTTTAACAATGGAGGGCCTATCTGTTTTTAAGTCAGCATCATTATATTAAATGAAAATATATTACCTTAATTCTTCTATATCTAGGAGACATGGCTTCTGTCAATTTATCAAGTAGTGGCATGCTGAGAAAAAAAGAGTTTGTGTAAATATTAGAATGAAAAATTTAATGTCTCCACATTTAGAGATTATATATTTCTTTATAAATTTTTAAATTTGTTTGAAATATCAAATTGTAAATGATTGCCTTTCAATAAGAGAGAATTTGCATGAATAAACAGTAGCAGCAAAGAGCAGCCTTCTTGCTCCCTTCCGTTTATTTCATAAAGAACTATACCACTCACAGTAGATGATCATTTTGGAACAGCAATATGTTTTAAGTGTGATGACTCATTCTTATTGTACCTCAAGAGCAGACGCATGATTTAATGTATATCATGTGGTTGAAGCAATTTAACCTTCAAGTTATTGATGTAAATCTGGAAAATACTCAAGACAAGCCAAGTGCCTCATTCATGGTATGCACCCAAGAAATAAATATTGAATGACTGTGTCCTTGCTGCTTTAATTCTGTTTCCAATATTGACATGGCATGTAAATTCCACTGAGACCCATGGCTCATGAGGTTGGAGGGGGAAGAGGTATTTGCAATCTGGATCTTCAGAGTATATTTGCCAAAGAACTGTAAGGGAAGTTGAAGCAGCCAGCTAATGTAGAAACCCTAGATGCTGCTATTGGATTTAGCTTGGATATAAAAGGAGAAGAAAATAGTTTAATGTGGGAGTTCTGCTGATTCTCAAAGGAGTTTTTTGTCTTCTGTGCCTGGGCCTGGAGTCTATGGAGAGACCCAGGTGTTTGAGTTGGTTTGAAATGAGTGTGCAGATTTCTGAGCCCCAGGCATTTCTTGTTCTGCTCTATAGTTTCATAGAGAAAATCCAAGAATGAATTAGCAGGAGGTTTTGAGGTTGATAGAAGCTGCATTTCAGGCTCAGCTGTATGAGAGTGGGGAACAGAGTGAACTGCTGGCCCAATGATACGTTCCCGGATCTCTGTGGCATATGTTATGTGACATCACAAGCCTGGAACACTGCTGGCAGCTGCCAGAAAAATATAAAATCTAATGGAAAAGTAACCCACTGAACCAGAATGAATCAGCTGTTCATTCCTTCTCTATTGGAATTTATCTTAAAAATTAAAATTAAAATTCATGTAATTTAGAAACTTGAAGTCAAGAAATAGGAAAGCTCATTATTCTGTCCCTTTTGAACATCTAGTTAGTTATGTTGGTTATATGGGAACAAAATTGGAATGTAGATGAATCTTCACAGATTTATTTTTGGGGGCGGTATCTATTATTCTCATCTAAGTGGTTCAATGTTTTATTGATGCTCATTAATTTCCATTACATCCTATGAAGTAGGTGAGGGGAAAATATGTTTCTCCTACTTGTGCAATGCAAAATGCTATGATGAATTCTTGTATGTATGAATTCCTATCCTCTGGGCAGAAATATTAAAATATCCCTCCCTTCCTCCTCTCTCCACCTGAATCATGGACAGTTTGCTTTTATGAAAAATTAGTTTTGGCATGGGGTCATGCTTAACATATTTTCATGATTATTGCTGGCACTGAGCATGGTAGTTAGATATGTGAAGTATGTATTTCCCTCTTATGAAAGCTGGGATAACATAAATGACTTATAAGGCCGATGGGAAGATTAAGCAGAATTTACTGAAAACATCAAAGTTCCTGGCACACACAAGTGCTTCATATAAACTTTAATCAGAAACTGATTCTCACTGTATGGAGCTAGTTGTTCTTCTAAAAGACATTAATTGGCTTTAAAATTTTTAAGTATTTAAAAAATGATGACATCTTATTTTGGGCTGCTATAACACAACGTCACAGACCATGTGGATTAAACAACAGAAATTTACTTTTCACAGTTCTAGGGCCTGGGAAGTCCAAAATCAAGGTGTCCTGGTTTACAAATGACAGTGTTCTTGTACCCTAACATAGTGGAGAACAGAAAGCTAGAATAAGCTCTATGTCTCTTTTTTACAAGGGCATTAATTGCATCCATGAGAGCTTCATACTTATGACCTGTTTATCACCTGGTGACCTCAGATCCAAACATCATCACATTTGGAATTAGGGTAACAACATATGAATGTTGAAGGAACATATTCAGTTCATAGCATATGAAAAGAAAAAACTTCTTCCTAAAAATATAATACCTAGGAAGCATATTACAACAAGATATGAAGATTCTCTTTTCTTAATATTATGTTGTATCCTTTGCCTATTTCAGCATTTCACATGATTGATGATTTGCTTCTTCCCCAAAATTGCAACTGTAAAAGTATGTGGTAGATTTGGGAATACAAGACAATGAAAGCTACAATTGCCTAGGTTTCATTGCTGTTTTGTGCAGAATCCTCTGAAAACAGTGGCGTGATGGAGATGCTGTTTGGGGAGTCATCCCAGCTCTGGTGTGAGCCTCAGAGTCAAACACTTAACAAGTTACACTTTCAGTCTCTTCATTTGTAAAGTAGGAAAAATAATATTACTGCATAAGCCTCATGGAGTTGCTGTTACATCATAATGAGCTGATATACATGAAAATGCTGTGAAAATTGAAATGTATTAGACAAGTATGAGGTATTAAAACTGTCAGGGAACTCTCTAGAATTTGTCTAACAATTTCAAAACTAGAGGAATAACTGTGAATGGAGACCTAAAAGTGGTTTGTTCCCAAATGGGACAGTTGAAAGGAGGCAGGTTGTTTTAAGGAATTGTCCACAAGTGATGGTATTATTCACTATTCATATTTGAAATTCTAAGAAAGGACAAGCTATTAGTTTCTTGATCCATCCTTTTTCACTTTATGAGGTTTGAAATTCCATGACCTTTTAAATCAGAAACCTATATCATACTACTTGTGGAAAGTGAGAAATCTAGTCTGAATTTAAACTGAATCTAAATTTAGTCTAAATCTGAATTTTAGCAAAATCTGAATGCAAAGGTATAGGAGACACTTCAGTTTAAGTTGCCCAAATAAAACTTAGTGGCTTTAGAAAAGTGCTGTTTCTTTTCTTCTTTTTCTTTCATGATTCATGGTGGGTTAGAAATTCAAACAGTGTACGAGGGGAGAGGCCTTGTTTTTACTTCACTGTATTAGGGACCTCGATGGAAGACTTGAAGGCTGAGTAATAAAATCTTGTGACTTGCTTTCACTCACATTCCTGATAATTAATACAGATATTACCTGGAGGGCCATCTGGTGTTGTCTGCAGGAAAATCCACATGTGGCCTGTGTATGTGGCTTGAGTTTCCTTATAATAGGTGGCTGGGTCTGGGGGTGGGGGGTAAGGGGGATTGAGAGAGAGAGAGAGAACAAACACCAGGCAGAGTTTTGGTTTCTTGACCTAGCCTTAGAAGTCACATATCATCACTTTTTCCCTTTTCCATTGTTTGAAGTAGGCATGGGTCTCTGCACAAATTCAAGAGGAAAAACATAGACCACATATCTTGTTGTGAGGAATGTCAATTATACTGTAAGACAAGCATATGGGAATAAATGAATAAATAGATGAGAGTATCTTTGTAAAATATAATTTGTCACTTATTCCTTATTGTCTAGCTATTTTTACCAGTGAGCTTAGCTTTCCCTGGGGCTATAATTATAGTTTCTATAACATGCAAGGAGTGCTGGCTTATATACCTTTTGGTAAGTTTAAGGAAAGAAATAGATGGTCTCCTCCTTCCTGGACAGGTAGAAGTTTCCAGAGGATTACTCTTTTATTTTCCTGCAAAGGATTCTTATAGATTAGTTCTTTAAATTCAAGCTCTACCCTTTCATTCTTATTTGCTTCATAATTAAAATATTTTTTAGAGGAATACAGGCGCTCAGGCTAATTCTTCAACTGTCAGGAACCAGAATTTCTCCATCATTGTTATTTCTTTCTTCTTCTTTCTTCTTTCTTCTTCTTTTTTCTTTCTTCTTCTTTCTTCTTCTTCCTCTTCTTCTTCCTCCTCTTCTTCCTCCTCTTCTTCCTCCTCTTCTTCCTCTTCCTCCTCTTCCTCCTCTTCTTCCTCCTTCTCCTTTTTTATTGAGACAGAGTCTCACTTTGTCACTCTCAGTAGCTCACAGCAACCTTCACTCTTGGGCTCAAGTGATTATTTTGCCTCCGCCTCCCTAATAGATGAGACTACAGGTGCCATCCATAACACCCAGCTACTTTTTTTTTGTTGTTTGTTTGTTTAGCAGGCCTGGGCTGGGTTCTAACCTACCAGCCCTGAAGCATGTGATTGGCACCCTAAGCACTGGGCTATGGGCACCCAGCCCATTCTTATTTTCTAAATAGCCTGTAATTACAGATTTGTTTTCTTCTTTGCCTTAGGAATTATGTAGAACACTATGGTCTTATTTCTTAAAATCTTTAATTGATTTGATTTTAAAATTTATACCTAAGTTTTTAAAAACAATTTTATTGTGCCATTGCCAGGGTGGCCTGTAATATTTCTAGAATTCAAATTTTTATTGCTTAATTATAAAGTCAATTTTTGTTACCATTCGAAGGAATCTTGAATAGAATATATTCCTTTTTTTGGGAAAGCTATATTTTTCTACTTAGATTCCTTTTAGATTTCCTTCCTTATCCTTTAAATTCAGGATGTGTTAAAGTCATTTCTAGATGAGAACTTTGTTGTTGTTGTTGCTCTGCATATTACACAAATAAAGCGAATCACTTTAATTTGCAAGTTTTCAGGCTATACCTCAGGATTTTTCCCTATATTACATCTATAATTATGCCTATTATGCTTGGTTTTATATCTCTAAGAAGTCTTTTCTGCCTTTTTTTCTCATCTCAGGATTATTAAACTGTTTTTGAATGCAGTTAGATATCTAATCTTATCTGAATTTTTTTTTGATGTGAAGTAAGTAGTTAATCATTATTTTAGTTTCTTCTAAAATTTATTACCAGGGTTCCAATCCTAGTGATTCGGAGTGACATATTTTATGATATTACAATTCCCGTGTGTATTTAGATCTATTTCTGTACTGTCTAATTGTGCACTGATCTATTTTTCTATTCCTTTTAACATCTCTAATGCTATTTTAATTATAGCAGCATTACATTTATTTTAACAGTAGTTCAAGGCAAGTCCCCCACCTTTTTTTTTCATTATTGGTGTTTTTATGATTCTCACATATATATTTTCCGGATGGATTTTTAAAATTCAACAAAATAATTTGGTGTATGTTATTTGGTGCATGTTAATGTTCTAGGAAAGAAACATTCTATATCTTCACTGTTCAATATGGTAATCACTAGTCACATGTGGCAATTGAGCACTTGAAGTCAGTGAGTGCAACTGAGGAATTAAACTTTTAATTTATTTTTAATTAATTTAAATTTAAATAGCTACATATAGTGGTTACCATACTGGACAGGTTACCATACTGACACATACCATACTAGAAGGCAGAAATAGATGGAGAGGGAACAGATTATAGGTATTCCCAGGAAGGGACTTTAATTTTTCTTATATTTGTTGATGTTGAAGTATGCAGATAAATTCCTTCACATGGTCTCCTTTTCTACCTAGTGTCATGCCCAGAAATATTATGGGACTACATCCAGCTTTCCTCCTGGTTCTATTGACTACTGCATCAGGGAAGAGATCCACCATGCTGATAAACATCACTCTTTCATGTGTCTTGGGTTACTTAGTTGGCACAACAGATCTTAATTACATGATGTATAAGAGCAGAAATCGAGTAGTTCACACCATTTTCACTATTTGCTTTCATCCTCTCAAATTGTAAGAAGTTAATAATGTTTTGTTAGGAGACCATGTTTTACTTACTCTCTATGTCAGTTCACTACTATTTTAGTTTAAGTAGCAAAATGATGGATTTCTTTGATTTTCTTGGGTTTTTTATTTTGACTTAGAATTTCTATCATTTTAGTTTAGGAATCCATAACCCCTGAAGCCTTGGTGGACATCTTGCATTGGCTAAGCCATCCAGCTAATAATTTGCCATACCAATGTCACATTCTTTCTTCTGGCTATTTCCATAATCTGGTTTTTTAGATTAGGAAATAGTTTTCTAGTTTTTTACATTTTGGTCCCATTGCTATAACCTTTTGGACTAGAGGTATTTGAAAGTGATGTGTCAATTTGTAGATTGAGTATAAATCTATGTGGTAGCATAGAGAAAATGAGGCAATTTATTTTTTTTCTAAGTCTGAACAAAGAAAATCTAAGTAAATGATTCAGGTAGACTTGCAATAGTTGTTTGAAAATTTATGAGAAAGAACCAGGGCTGGATCAGTTTTGATGTGGTGCCTTACAGACTAAGCAAAGAGAGAGCAGCAACTAACAGTGAGCAAAAAAGGAGCTAGTAACTAAGGGAGAGAGAGAGAGACTGCATGAGAGCATAAGAAGCATGCCCTACCCACAGAGGAGCTAGAACAGGTGAGGCTAATGAGTTGCTTCTGATGTCATTACAGCCCCAGAGTATAAAAATGCTTAATGTAAGCATTTGTTTTTAATTTATTAATTTACTTAAGCTTTTGTTCATTTACTTATTTTTTATTTTCTTAAGACATCTCCTTGAAATGCATTTGTATTCCTTATAATTAGAAAAGTGTAGTCTGGTGGGTGGGAGGGGGCCAAGATGCAACTCTCTTTGGTCGTCCTGAATCCGGGTTCATGCAACACCAGCTGCCTCCACCATGCTGCCTAAGTTCGACCCCAATGAGATCAAAGTCATGTACCTGAGGGGCACTGGTGGTGAAGTCGGTGCCACATTTGCCCTGACCCCCAAGATCAGCCCCCTGGGTTTGTCTCCAAAAACGGTTGGTGATGACATCGCCAAGGCAACTGGTGACTGGAAGGGTCTGAAAATTACAGTGAAACTGACTATCCAGAACAGATAGGCCCAGATTGAAGTGGTACCTTCTGCCTCTGCCCTCATCATCAAAGCCCTCAAGGAACCGCCAAGAGACAGAAAGAAACAGAAAAACATTAAACACAACGGAAATTTCACTTTCGATGAGACTGTCAACATTGCCAGACAGATGTGGCACCGATCTTTAGCCAGAGAACTCTCTGGAACCATTAAAGAGATTCTGGGGATGGCCTCAGTCTGTGGGCTGCAATGTTGATGGCCGCCACCCTCATGACATCAGTAGTGGTGTTGTGGAATGCCCAGCTAGTTAAAAAGTACAAAAGAAAATGTTTCAATAAAGGATTATTTGATATCCTCCCCCCCCAAAAGAAAACTGTAGTCTGAAGACTTGATAGAAGTTTTTCTTAATTTTATATTTTATCTGGTTCTCTGAGTGAAGAGGTAGTAATTAGAAACCTATGTGTGTGTCTCCTGGTTTTCTAAAGATTACCTGAGATGTATGTGAAGGCACACACATCTCAGGTAATGGCATGGAAATTAGATGGGAGGATACTTAGGCAAGAACAGTTTTGGGAAAGGTATGAAAGCAAGAAGCAGCATGTTATATTTTGGCAGTTACTGAAATAGTTTGGTGTTTTGTTTAATATGAACTATTAGGCAAAAAGCAAGAAAAAATGAGGGCTTCTGCCCCCATGTCAAGCAGAATAATGCATTGAAAGATTGATTTGTGTTTTGTTCTTGCTAATCTCATGACATGCAAAGGAATGGCATTTTCTTTCCCTTTCCCATCCAGTTAGGTTATTACCTATCATTTCTTCCTTCCTTCAATAACTCTGACACTCTCCATCAGTTTCTCTCTTTCCTATAACTTCTCCATCACTCCTTTCATTAGCTCTTCCCATGCAGCCAACAATCCATCTCCTTTATCACACTTTAAAAAAAAATTTAAAAGAATATTTCTTTCTTTTTATTCTGCTACTTCATTTCACACCCTTTAATCCTCACCCAACACATTGAAAAAATAATCTAAACTCACTTTCTCACCTTCTAATCATCGGTTTACCTCCTGTAATCAGGTTTCGATCCTATAACTTAAAGTACTTAACACATTGTGTTATAGTTTATTTTATCCTCTGCTAGACTGTGAGTGCCTTAGAAGTAGGAAGGACTGTCTATCGACCTAAGTAGCATCTGGCACAAAATGTGTACTCAGGAAAACAAATTCAATCAACAAACATTATATGATCAAGCCTTATCCATTCTTCACTTAAGCTTATATGAAATGAATTTATATTTCCTTGAGAGTAACAGAAATTCAATATTTCTAGGAATCATTTTATTTTATTATTATCTACCTTTCTCTTAGAATTCAATAGGATTATCTGACCATCTTTCTGTCTGTCTGTATCTACCTACCTACTTACCTAGCTAGCTATCATATGTCTGTAATCTAATTATATGTCTATCTATGGCATTTAAATCCTGAATATTTATCAAGTTTAAATAAGCTGACTTGATTTTTTACCTTGATGGTTCTCAATACAAAATAGTTTGTGTTATGCAGGTAAATGACACTTTTTCAATAAGATAATGTCACTTATAAATGTAAGGATAGAGCTTGTCATCAGTATTAATAGGCCAATGTGGTTCAGGAGGTCAGATAGAATATGGTTGCCATATATTATTCATGAAGAAAGTATTGTGTCATATTAAAGAAGATACTGGTAATTACTTGATACCATTATGTAGTCAGAATGTACCAATTAGGAGAAATTTAACTCCCAGAATAGGCAACACATGCATAAGAAAATGGGACAAATTTGAGTCTGGAGACTGAACTGGACATCAGTCAGAATTTGCCTTTTCTAAAATGTTATAAGATCACCAATTTGTGACTATCAGAGATATGTATACATGGGTATTTGGGGGTTATGTCCACTACCAAAGAATTGCTTAAACTATTATGAGATTTTGAGTGAAATGCATTTTACCTGACAAGGGTTTCTGGAGAAAGTCAATTTTGAGTCATGTCAAGAGGTTGCATCTTCAGTAAAGAGAAAGAGGGCTTGCTTTGATGAAAGGGTAAAATATTTGAGGCATAGAAAATGATATGTTGGCAGGGTCAACAGTGAAAGTGAGCAAGGTGGTAAATGGTTTTGATGCCACCAATTAACTGATATAAGCTTTGAATCATTTCTCAGCTGAGAAAAAAGTGTTGAAAATGAGTAAACACCAAGAGGTGGGAAGTTGTTGCTGTTTAATAAAAGAACTTTGAATCTTGGAATACAATTATGTACATGCGATCGAAAAGCTAAAGAAATAAATGTAAGTATATGACATAGAATATGGCCATGAAGAAAAATAAAGATGCTGATGAGGATTTATATTTGCAACCTAATCAAGATGCTCATGGGGACATTGGTCTGGGTTCTGACAAAATCTTTGCATCTTAAAACAAAAAGAATAGGGCAGGACAGACAAATGGAGATGTTACTTAGAAAACTAAAGATATAAACCTATAAGATGCAAAGTGAGAGAGAGAAAGGGAAAGAGAGATAGATATTAGAACTTGGGAAGTTATTTTAAAAGTAATATCAAATAAAATGGGTAACTGAGTTATTTCAGGGACAGTGAATGGAAGGTAAAAAATTAGCAACTTACAGCAAAACTATGAGGACTAAACTCTTTTCTTCCTAGGAGAGTTAGCAAAAGACTTTATAATAAATGGTTTTCTCAAAGTTGATTGAGCTTTCTTAAAATAGTTGTTTTGATTTCTTTGTCTGAGACATTATACATCTCCATTACTTTTAGGTCAGTCTTTGGCACATTATCATATCCATTTAGTGAGGTTTTATTTCCCTGAACATTCTTAATGCTTATGGACATATGACAAGGTCATAACGGATTAGTTATTTTAGTTTTCCTAGTCTGGTTTTGTTTGTACCTGTCCTTGTTCAAGGGCTAACCAATGATTCTAAGCTGACCAATTGCTGTGTTCCCTGAGGCTATGATCACTGCAGCCAAGACAACACTAGAGGACACTCTATGCTTATACTTGCTGCAAGTCTTGGGAGGGCTTTGAGGTTGACCTGGCTTTCTACCCAGAATGACCCCAGGAAGCCACAGAGTGTTCTGTAGCTGTATGAGAATGCCAGTCATTCCAGAAGACTGTCCTGATGGCCAGACAAGTGGCCTCCCAGCATATCTCTGCATAGGTCGATGGGTCCCCAACTGCAGGGAGAGAGGCCAGAGATGGGAGTTATCCCCCTTGCAATCTACTGTGGGATGGAGGCTTGGGAGCCTGTCTTCTAAGCTGAGATAAGCACACATCTTCTATCAGCAAATAGTTACCTTAGAAGTTCAAGTATAAAGGAAGGGGAGGCTGGCTCTAGAGCTCTTGGAGACACACACAGAAGTAGAATATAGGGCCTCAGTTCTCAAAGTGTGATTTCTGGACCAAAATGCTCATCAGTGCCCAATATTTGTTGGAAATGCATATTATCTGGCCCTTCCCTAGACATACTAAATCAAAATTTCTGAGTGTGGGGCCCAGCAATATGTATTTTAGCAGGGCTTCCAGGTGATGGTGAGACACACAAAGTTTGAGAAATACTGTTTTAAGCTATAGTGTGTACTCCTGTTTCAACACATCACTATGAAAAAGAGTACCTCAAAACAGGAAGATATTAATGTAAGTGACTCTGCAAAGAGAATGCTTTCATGAGAGGTGATTGAGAGAAGCTATGTGAGAGAATGGTATTGCTAAGAACATGCCCCCATGTTTGCATTAATGTATACAGCTATCATTTAATTAAAAAAAAAGTGAGGAAAACATTAAATTATATCAACTATAGGGTTTTATTTTATTTTGCTACATGAAGTAATGTAATGAAAGAAAGCAATTTGTGAATGATATTAAGAAGAGATATATAAAATATTCACCCCTCTCTTCCTATATCAGATTTTCTTACCAATATGAAGCAGAAGAATCTTTGTCTGTTTGGTTGGTTCTTAGGGATTCCTTGTAAATCATAATAGAGTAGTGCTCTCTATCCCTAATACGTGTACTGCTGTTGCCTTCTTAGGGCTTTTCTTAGAAGATAACAATAGTTGGTTTGTTAATTCTTTGCAAAGGCCATATGTGAAAATGGAACACATTTGAGTCTGGAGATTTAATTGAACATCAGTGAGAATGTGCCTTTTCCAAAATGTTAAAGGATCATCAGTTTGTGAGCAATACAGCCAATGTATTCAAAAATAATTATGGCTGACATAATCAATTTGAGAATCTGAGGGGAAAGAATAAATCAGAGCATACTGAAATGGGTTAAAAATATGTTTATATAGTTTTTTTTGTGCCATCTAAGATAAAATCAAGTTTGAGAAGAAAAAAATTCTTTGAAGATTGATAAACACTCAGCAGTACCTAACTTTAACTCTATTTTTTAATATAAAATTTGCTGAAAAATAATATAGAAACCAAAAGAGCACAAAAACTGTAGAACTTGATAAATTACCACAAAGTAGATACACCTGTTTAACCACAATACAGAAAAACAGATACGATAGAAATAGCTCCCTGAAATTCTTAATTTTTTTGGAGATTTTCCTTGAAAGTGACATCTGTCCTAACTTCTAACATTGTAGATCTGTCTTTCCTGCTTTTTAAACATGTATATACTTCCATCAAATGGTGTATATTTTTTCATTGTGCCTTCTTTTGGTTATCCTTATGTTTGTGAAATTCATCTTTATTGAATATAATAGTTTGTTTATGTCCAAGGCTGTGGGAGGCATTATTTTTATACTTTAAAAGAAAAATGGACACATTAATAAAAATTGGGAAAATAGGTATAAAAATCCATATTAGTATCCAAATATCAATATAACTATCATTTTGATAAGCATAACCTTCCCAAACTTGATACCTGAGATCAGGATCTGAGAACAGGTAGTTAATTTGGAAGGTGATCCCAGGAACACCAACAAGAGTGTGTGGAAAAAGAGACCAGGAAGGAAATACTGGCTACTGCTTTTGGCAATGAGGATTCAATTTCACTAGAGAGCTCTGGGATGCTGTGTAGAAATCACCCAGAATTGCCCCATTGAAGGAAAGGAAGCTGGGACATTATTCTACCAACCTTCACATTAGTTGGAGGCTGTTCCCCAACTAAGGCATAACGTAAATCCCCAGGCAACTCCAGCTCACCTGGAACATAGGCAGAACATACTCTCACAGTTGTAGAAAACTCTGGAGTAGAGAGTGGCAGACACTTCCATCACCAGTGGGCCCTGCACCTAAAAGGATAACACAGTAATGAATTACTGGTTGGCAGGTAGCTATAACCAACTCATAATGAAGGAACATAAGTGTTTGAAAAATCATCTTTGTATCTTGTGGAACATGCAATTTATAATGAGCACAATTAAATTTTCTTTGGGTCCTGATTGGGTCTTTGTCTCATCTCCATGCTTGAGAGTTAACCATGAGCACCAAGAAGTAGGGGCTATTTCATTACAGCAGTGGTTGTCTGTTGTAAGTTCTTGGTTGCATTTGATAATTAACCATTTGTACTTGGCCTCTTAAAAAGCACTGTATTAAAAATAAAGCAGTAAGTTTACATTAAAAAAATGGATTTGTGAAGGCCATAATATTGATTTAAAAATTTTAAAACTTGGCCTTTGATAAGGAATGGGATTAAAACTGACCTTCAATTTTTGATGACAGACTATTGCCATCTTTGCATGAGCTTTCAATTTAAAAATACCAGCTCACTTGTGTTATTTGAGGAGCTTAGAAGAAACCTTTTTACTTTGCAGAAGTAAGGTGTATTAAGATGTATAAAATTCTTTATGTACTTCAATTTTCTTTTTAGTATCTGGAAAGCATTTGGAGACTGTACCTATGAACCCTGCATAGTCTTGATTACCCATGAAGGATATGATTCAGAACTTGGTTTTAAACTACTACCCTTGCTATCCATATTCTCCTAGCTCCCACTTTAGTCGTCAAAACTACTCAGAGATGAAAACAGTTTGAAAGAAGCCAGGGAGATTCTTCATCTTATTAAAAAAAATATAGGCTTTCTTTTCAGGTATACTTTTATGTTTTCAAGAAAGTATAATCTAATCATTATAAAGTTATCTTCTGTTGAACAGAAATGTACCATGTTGTAGTTCTCACACAGTTTTTTCCATCTTTACATGGGTGGTCGAGAATACTTCTGTTCATTACTTCCTAGACAACAGACATGTGACTCCCCACACCCTTCCTTTCCCACTTAAATTCTGGTGTTTTTGTTTTTTAAGGCTAATCTTTGAATTGATTATAAGGGCATGATGTTTGGTTCTTTTTCTCTGCTTTCTTTTGGTTCAGTTTAAATTGCTGATGATGTTTTGGTAGTATGTTACCTAGAACTGAAACAATACTTTAGGTTCCTTGTATGGAGCATTGTAGAAATTTTGACTCTTAACATTTTGGAAGCTATTTCTCTTGATATGGGGAAGATTGGATCATGAAGTCTTTGGTAGGAGACAAATTGCAGTGAATAATTTCAGATTTCATCTATGCAAGGGGAATCATGAGAGGCTTTAGGGGAAATTATAAAATTTGGTTAACTTTTTGGAAAAGCAACTTTGGTAGCTATAAAATATATGTATTACAAAGGGAAAGTAAGTTTGTACTGAATTTATTCCATTTTTATATCACTTGTAGGTTTGACTAATAGGCAATCAATGCCTACATCTATGACATATTGTAACACACACACTGAGCAGGAACAGGAGGAAGATACAGTCCTGTGATGTCATTCAGGCTCACTGGGTGACTCAAACTTTTGGCTGTTTAAAGACCTCTAAAAAAATAATACTTCATTTTATATGGAATCAGAAAAACCTTGAATAGCCAAGACATTACTCAGAAATAAAAACAAATCAGGAGGAATAATGCTATCAGACCTCAGACTATACTATAAATAGATAGTGATTAAAACAGCATGGTACTGGCACAAAAACAGAGAGGTAGATGTGTGGAACAGAATAGAGAATCAAGAGATGAACCCAGCCACTTACTGTCATTTTATCTTCAATAAGACAATCAAAAACATTCAGTAGGGAAAAGACTCCCTATTTAACAAATGGTGCTGGGTGAACTGGCTGGGAACCCATATAAGATTGAAACTGGACCCATAGCTTTCCCCGTTAACAAAGATAGACACTTACTAGATAAAAGATTTAAACTTAAGACATGAAACTATCAAAATACTAGAGGAAAGTGCAGGGAAAACTCTTGAAGAAATTGGCCAGGGAGAATATTTTATGAGAAGGACCCCCTGGGCAATTGAAGCAACACCAAAAATACATTATTAGGATCTGATCAAACTAAAAAGCTTCTGCACAGTCAAGACATACTAAATAAAGTAAGCAGACAGCCCTCAGAATGGGAGAAGATATTTGCCTTATGTCCCTGACAAAGATTTAATAACCAGAATCCACAGAGAACTCAAACGTATTAGCAAGAAAAGAACAAGTTATCCCATCTCAGTGTGGGCAAGGGATTTGAAGAGAAACTTCTCTGAAAAAGACAGGCACACAGCCTACAGACACATGAAAAAAAAATGTTCTTCATCTTTAATCATCAGAGAAATGCAAATCAAAACTACTTTGAGATACCATCTAACTCCAG